>PVJS01058045.1:0-11873 GCA_004027185.1 Glis glis
CAGTACTTTGGGAGGCAGAGACTGGAGGATCTGGGTTCGCAGCCAGCCCCAGTTCTCTCTCTCTCTCTCTACTTAGCGAGGCCCTCCGCAACTTCATGAGACCCGGTTTCAAAATAAAGTATAAAAAATAGGGCCGGGGGTGTAGTGCGGAGGTAGAACGCCTCTGGGTTCAATCCCCGGTACCGCAAAAAAAAAAAAAAAAAAAAAAAAAGATTACAAAATAGGGCTGGGGTGTAGCCTGGAGGTAGAATGTCCCTGGGTTCAATTCCCGGTAGCGCCAAAAATAAATAAATAAAAGGGTTCAGAGATAGAACATCCCTGGGTTCAATCCTCAGTACCACAAAAATAAATAAATAAAAAGAGCTACACACACCCCTAGCAGTGCAAAAAAAAAAAAAAAAAGTTACAAATAGTAAATTCTAATCTATACAGAAAATGAAATATAATCTACATGATTTTCATTGCAGTAATCTGTGGTCAAAATCAAGAAAACCAAGTCTTTAAGCATTCTTCAGCTCAGCTGTTAAGACTGCGTACCTTCTGGAAGTCGTCAAACTTCTTCTGCAGCACCTCCACCTGCTCCAAGTCGGCGCCCACCTCTTCATTGGTCAGAGCGGCTTCCTTCTCATTGATCCACTGCTGCAGTTCATTCGCTTCTCGGAACAACATAAACTTCTTGCAACTCTTCTCCAACATGCCTTTGCGCTTCTCCCCCAGTTCCAGCAGAGAATGGTATCTGATGTAAGGGAAGAGGTGACAAAGGGGCAAGGAAGGCAGTTAGATGGTAACTACCTACCGGGGTTAACACAAAGGCAAACCCTAGGTGTCTCCAGGATGTGATCCAAGGCATGAATTTGTAATGGCGGTGTCCTAGTGACAAAGGATCAGAGCGTATGACATGAGGACCCTAGGTGCCCAAACTATAGCCTTAGGGATAAGCACACACTATATTCTTCACAGCAGGTGGCTATGACAGCCAAGCATTCTCATCCCCAGTTCAATTCTGCACTAGTAACATCATGACTACAAATGACTGAAACCAAGCATTTAGCACAGAAACCAAGGGTTCATGTGACTACAGCTGAGAGATGAGATGAATCTGCATAATGTACACACAGGTTTTCCTCACAATTCTCCAAGCACCCCCAGTGGCGGAAGGTGCACAGAGCTTCATAATTGCCTCATACAGGATGTGTGTATCTCTCAATCAGTAGAACAGTTCTAAAATGATATATTTGTTTTTCAGAAAGCTGTGGCAACTTTAGAAGGAAAATCAGGTAGAGTACAGAGTATCTGTATCTTTCGTTACCTGGAAGACTTAAGAAGAATCAAAGACTATTCTCCCACTTGGGAATTAAAATATAAAAAGCCGAATTCCTACTCTCTTTAAAGACGTGAGAATGAGAAATTTGATTTAAAAATTAGTTATGTCAGGCATGTTGGTGCACACCTATGATCCCAGTACTTGGGAGGCTGAGACAGGAGGATTATAGGTTTGAGGCCAGCCTCAGCATTTAGCAAGACCCTGTTGTTTCAAAACAAAAAGTTAAAAAGGGCTGGGGGTATAGCTTGGAGGTAGAATGCCCTTGGGTTCAATTTCCAGCAAAAAAAAAAAAAAGTTAAAAGCTAAGGAAAAATCTAAAATCACCATTAAGTCTAATTTTCTCCAACAGAAATATAAAAAGAGTTACTGAGAATCCGAGCCCTCTAAGAGAGGTGTTAAATTTCCTTCCTACCAAGGAATGCTATGGGATGGTTTTCATGTTTGCTGCTGATAATCCACCACAAGAACAAGGCAAGGGGGACCAACACCACTCCCAACACACAGCTGCACACGGAAGCCACCGACAGGAGCAGCAGTCATCCACGAACACAGCTTCACCGAGACTCTCCCCTCGCCAGCAGTGCCACACAGATGCGCAGTCCCTCCCACCACCTCATCTTTCTAGATGGACCAGTGCCTTCGAGAGAAGCGGCAGAGGGAGAATGGACAGGAGTAGTAGTGGACAGAGGGTGCTCAGCGAGGCTCTCAGCCTACTCACAGTTCTTCCACCTGTTTCATACGCAGAGATACACTGCCGGCCTCCTTAGTTATGCGTGTCCTGCACAGAGGGGGTACAGCAAAAGCATGCGCGAATTAGTGGGATTAATCCACAGGAATGAAGAGCGGCAGCTCCGATTGGTGCCATGATGGTGGATGCTTAAAGTGGGGGAAATTGAGGAATCATTCAAAAGCTCTTAAAAGAGGTTCAGGCCATGAGTGAAATCACAGTAAAGAAATAGCAGGAAAACTAAATTAGAGGGTTAGTTCACCTTCATCTTCCTGACAAGTTGGTCATGCTAAAGGCAGATTTTCCTGAACTGCAAACACTGCTAACCTCACAGAACAAGGCCAGGGGAGAAAAGGGACTTGGAAAGAAATACTACTGATTGCTAATGGTCAATTTAACCGTATATTTGATCAACTTATATTTATGACCCACGTCACTGGTAAGAACACAAACCCAAACCTCTCTTTCTTTCTCAACAGATAGTTTGAACATGTATAAATAACTTCTAGTCTTTTCAAGGATCACTAGGGTCAGAAGAGTTCCTTTATTCTAAACTCTAGTGGGATGTATTTTCTGGATATTTTCCAAGTATCCAAAGTTGTTGACTTGATTAGTGGAGTGAGATATGCCGTAAAGGAGGGACACAAGTCTACATGGAAGCTTAACTATCGTAATGATAGAGCCACTTCACAAAAAATAAATTCCATCCTTAGAACACAAAGCCATAGTAGAGAGAGAAGCTCTCTAAGCAGCTGTCCAAAGAGGGAGCAGAGCTGAGGGGTGGAAAATCTGAAAATCCATTTCTAAAGCATCTTGAACCGAAAGACAAAAGTTAAGAGGCCAATGTTTAGAAAAATGCCATTTAGAAAAAGAAACTCACAAACACAGGGAAGAAAACAAAACACAGGAGATTAAGGGAGTCAAGGATTTGGGACTCAGAGGTGGGTGGGTTAAAAGTGACTTGGGGAGAGCAGGAGGAAGGCAGACTGGCTCCATGGGCCTCGGGACACTGCCTACACCCACACGGTACAGTCTAAGCCCGAGTGCTGCCTGTCCTGTGCCGACCGCATGCCCCTTACTGGTTGTCGATCTGCTCCTGCCGCAGCGCGATGCTGCCCTGCTCCTCCAGCAGGTTCTCCCGGGAGGCCGACTGGGCGGGGTCCAGCTTCTTCACGTATGCAGCTGGCACAAAACCCTGACGATCGTTCACTTCCACTTTCCACCAGTCCTGAGAGAGAAAAGGAAGAGGGGTCAAAGCAGAGTCTTCCTTAGAGAGGGAGCGTCCATGCAGGCCTGTGTATTTGTGTGCATGCATGTGTGTGGGACACGCACACGGAAGACAACTCTATTCATTGTAAGAGGCCCATGGCGGAATCAAAGGCACTCTGCACTAGAGAGGATCACAGATGAAGCAGCAATGCCGGCTACCACACCAGTCAGCCCTCCCTCCATTTAGACACTCCAAAACCATGCTGTCCAACATGGCAGCCACTTGCCACATGTGTCACTTAATAATCAGTAAATTAGCATTAAATCCAATAAGTTGGGTATGGTGGCTCACGCTTGTAATTCCAGTACTTGGGAGGCTGAGATAGGAGGACTGCGGGTTTGCATCCAGTCTCAGCAACTTAGTGAGGCCCTCAGCAACTTAGTGAGACCCTGTTTCAAAATAAAGAATACGCCAGGCGTGGTGGTACTCGCTTGTAATCCCAGTACTTGGGAGGCAGAGACAGGAGAATCACAGGTTCGCAGCCAGCCTCAGCCACTTAGTGAGCCACTTAGGCCTCCACAACTTAGTGAGACTCTGTTTCAAAATAAAAAATATAAAAATAGGGCTGGGGTAGGGCTGGAGGTAGAATGCCCCTGTGTTCAATCACTAGTACCGCAAAAAAAAAAAAAAAAAGAATAAAAAATTGGACTGGGGGTGTAGCTCAGAGGTGAGAATGCCCTTGGGTTCAATCCCCAGTAACGCCAAAAAAAATTTCTCCTTGAGATGTTCAACTGTGAAAAAGATATCCAAGAGTGATTCTCTACAATATTTGCAGAAGACAGATTTGGCACTGGCACCTTCTTAATCATACACTGCACTGGATAAATGTATATTAAGTGGGAGTTTTTTTGTGTGTGTGGCACTGGGGATTGAACCCAGGGACATTCTACCTCTGAGCTATACCCGAGCCCTATTATTTTTATTTGGGAACAGGGTCTCGCTAGGTTAATGAGTTTCACTACTTGCTGAGATTGTCCTTGAACCTGTGATCCTCGTCTCAGCCTCCCAAGCACTGGGATTACAGGCGTGTGCCACCACACCCGGCATAAGTAGGAGATTGACAAGGAAAATTTCCTATCTCTTCAATTCTGAGCACGCAGACACCCGGCAGAGCACTCGACGGCCGCTTTCTGTGCCTTGCCTTGTTAGTGCTGTTGAGCAGGGTAAGGATGTCTCCTTTTTTCATGGTGACCTCACGAGGACTCTTCTCCTGATAGTCATAGAGAGCCAAGACCAGCTCCTTCCCAGTCTCATCATCCATGGGGGCCACTTGTTGCTGGAAATCCAAAGGAAGAACAAACACAATTAAAGGGCAGCTGTGGTGTATCATCTACGCTTACACAGAATCAACTCCAACAGTTGTACCAAATTCGCATTAATGAGAGTTCTTCACTGAAGCCACCAATAAAATCTTAGCCAAGCTATTTAGTATCATTTAAAAGTCTCATTTTAAAGTGTCTCATGGTAAACCATGTCACAAGAATGCCACCTCCAACCGTGACATGTATCTGGGTCCCACAACTCTCCCTGTCCCCACCCTAACCGAGGTAACCTGTCACTGGTGAGTGCTTACCCGGCATGACTGAGCTTGCTCTCGCAAAGCCTGGATGCTGCTGCCATAGGCGCTGAGATCCGACATCAAAGCTTCGTGTTTCTTTAGTAGAGCCTGAAACCAGAATTACACGTGGGTCACCCAGGCGGGCCACCTCACTGCCAGCTGCCCTCCACGGAAGCCAATCTCAGGCACGCAAGTCACGCTGCTTGCCCTGCACTGACTCTATTCATTTATTCTGTGTCTCTAGGGACTGAACCGGGGCCTCATATATACTAGGCAAATGCTCTAGCGCTAAGGTACATCCCCAGATATTTTTTTCCTTTTTTTTGTGTGGGATTAAACAAAAGGGGGCATTCTACAATCTGAGCAACACCTCCAGCACATTTTATTTTTAGGTTTTTGTGTGTGAGTGTGTGGTACTGGGGATTGAACCCAGAGGCATTCTACCTCCAAGCTACACCCCCAGCCCTATTTTTAAATTTTTCTTTATTTTTTTTTGTGGTACTGGGGATTAAACCCAATGGCATTCTACCTCTGAGCTACACCCCCAGCCCTATTTTTTATTCATTATTTTGAAACAGGATCTCACTAAGTTGCGGAGGGCCTCACTAAGTAGCTGAGGCTGGCCGTGAACCTGGATCCTCCGGTCTCAGCCTCCCAAGTACTGGGATTACAGGTGTGCGCCACCATGCCTGGCTTTTATTTTTATTTTGAAACAGGATCTCGCTAGGTTGATGAGAGTCTCACTACTTGCTGAGGTTGTCCTCGAACCTGTGATCCTCTTGTCTCAGCCTCCCAAGTAGTGGGATTACAGGCATGTACCACCATGCCCAGCTTCCTCACAGCTTTCCCTTTTTTATTTTGAGACAGTTTTGCTAAGATACCTAGGCTGGCCTCAAACTTGTGATTACAACATAATCGCTGTGATACTGCACCTTCGTTACACCATAATTTTCCTGACTTGCTTCCCACTCTGAGCTCTGGCCCATTTCCCTGGCAGGCATGCTGTTCCTGAGCTCAGAGTTACCTCTGCAGAGTCCTCGTCCTTCCCATAGTCAGTGCTGCCCACGATGGGCTCCTTTTCCCGCATCCAGGACTCAGCCTCGTTAGCATCAGCAAAGTACTGCTGGGCCTGCAGCGAGTCCTCCAGGTCCTGCCGCCGCTGGGAGGCTTTGGCTTTCAGTGCCTCCCATTTCTGGTTCAGCTCGTTGAGCTTGGCCTTCACATCCTCTGCAGCAAAATGGCCTGGAGGGTAGACACGTCAGAGAAGGACAAGTGAGGGAGCCCTGCCCCGTCACGACTGCATTTCTAAGGACAGGCAGACTCCAACACTTCCAAAGACTGCCTCATTTTCTGCTACTTCAAACCATAAGAAGCAGATACTCTAAGTTGGTATTAGTGATGTTATCGTAAAGAAATAATAAAAACAACAGTACCGCCACGGTTCTCAGTTCCTGAGACTTCCATGTGCAGGCACGCTCAGACCCTTAACCTACTTGAGCTCACTTAATCCTCACAACCACATCAGGAGGTGCTGCCATCCCCACTGCATCCCTGCTTCACAGATGAGAGATCCAGGCTCAGCAAGGGCAAGGCCTCGTCGAGGTCACAGGGTTAGGAAGGAACGGGGACAGGACTCGCCCCCAGACCAGGCTGCTACCTGACCACAGTCGCTCACCTTCCTCCACCATGGCATTCCCCTTCTGTGTCACTGCTTTGATGCGGGGTTCATGTCCGGCAATTTCTGCTTGTAAAGCTTGATGTTTCTTTAACAGATTCTGGACTCCAATCAAATCCTTGCCTGAAAGCAGAGACCTCTCCCTTGTCATCCAGCCACAAAGAGAAAAGTCAACACCAAACTGTCACTCCCACTCCCGCAGGACCCCCACGCAGGGGTTTAGCCCTGGCCTTGGAATCTGGCACGCGTTCCCTTTGTGCTGAGCGGCACAGCGCTCTCAGCTCGCTCCCACCCAGTGGAGGCACACTGACCTCTGTTGGTGGACGCAGCAATGGGTTCCTTCTCTCGAATCCATGTTTCCTCGTCTTCCACGTCCCGGAAGAGCTGCTGCAAACGCAGAGAATCTGCCAGCTTCTGCTTCCGGGCAACCATGGGTTCCTTCAGAGCCTCGTAGCGAGCCACGAGCGCTTCCTGCTTCTTCTTTATGTTTTCAGCGTCAAAATGGCCAGCGTCCTGGAACTGGCGCGCCTGAATGGTGATGCCATCGATTCGATCCTGGGAACAGGAAAGGACAAAGCGTTAAAAGCCTGAATCATTGTTGTACGACTATGCTCAGGACACTTCAAGGCTGATTCCATTGCTCTGGGTGTGGTTTTGTCACATGTGAAGGAAAACTAACATGGTGTTTTCCCATCAAGAAAGTATTCTTTCTGCCATCTCCTTCCCTCACTTTGGGCTCCTAGGAAGCTCTGGGGAAGATAATTTAATTTGAGTAAAGCCAGGCGTGGTGGCGCACGCTTATAATCCTAGTACTTGGGAGGCTGAGACCGGAGAATCGCAGGTTCACGGCCAGCCTCAGCTATTTAGTGAGGCCTCTGCAACTTAGTGAGACCCTGTTTCAAAATAAAGAATAAAAAATAGGGCTGGGGTGTAGCTTGGAGGTAGAACGCCCCTGGGTTCAATCCCCAGTACTGCGCGCGCGCGTGCACACACACACACACACACACACACACACACAAAGAGCAAAACCATAGAGTTTTCTAAGATAACCAAATACATGCCAACCCTTCCAGCACTAGTCTCATCTTGAGTCTCTTGCTATTCTTCCCTCCTGTCTCTCCTGCAGCCCCGCTCCCAGCTACAGACCCAGCCGCACTCCACCTGGTGAGCAGCCACGTCGGCCTCCAGCAGGGCGTGCTTCTTCTGGAGGTTCTGGACGTTGGTCAGGTCTTTGCCGTAATCATCTGAAGCCAAGTGACCTTCTACTTCATACAGCCACAGTTCAATGTCCTCGACATTGCGATTAAATTGCTGTTGTTGGTTAGCTTCACGAAGCTTTACTCCTGTCCAAGGAGACAAGTTTAATTTGCTTTGGTTTACACGATCCTTCTGCCGACACTGCTCATGAACCACGGTACACTGGTGAAGCACTATGGCTCAGAATTTTAGTTACTGCTTCACTTTTACTACAAAGATGGAGAAAACCTAACCTGAAACATCTGCTCCACCTCCTAGAGCACAGATTCCCAAAGTCAGCGATACTACCCCCTCCAGGGTAGGGGGAGTGACAGAATGAACAATCCAGGGAGTGATAGTAATTTTTTGGGTAAAACTGGGGGGCATTGAATAAAAATAAGGGGAAGCTCAGTAATTTTTCCTGACAAGGGGACAGTAAACCAATTAGTTTGAGACTCTAAGTCCTAGAGCCTGAATAGAAGCTATCTGGAAAGCCTTCTAATGCCATGAGATTAGTGCACTTGGGAATTATTAAATGCCCTTGGCTTATGGCCAAAGTTTGATTTTCAGTGATGAGGCCCAATTCATTCCCTTCAGGCTTCCCCACCAACCAGCACACTCAACCACACTTACCACATCAGCAAAGCACTGAGCCCCCAAGCCCCGTAACTCCCATGCAGGACATGCTCCCTAAGCCCAAGGTCATCGCCCTCCTCCCTGGGTGGTTTGTGTCCCTAGAACACTTAACTAGGAAGGAGTATCTAGTTCTCCAAACATTCCTGTCACCACCAGTGCAACATTTTCCCCTACCTTTCAGTTCAGTGGCTTCTAGCAGCTTCTTCCATAAACTGATGACCTCATTCATACGAGCTGCCACTTCGTCCTTGGCATAGTGGTTGACGTCTATCAGCTTTTGCCCAGCTTTCTCCAGGGCGTCAATGCGGCTCTGGTTTGCTGAGAGCTCAGCCTCAAAAGCCTGATGCTTCTGTACCTTTCCTTGTAGGTTGGATGGGTCCTGCCAATGAAAGAAAGAGCGTCCTGTCTTGAACTTGAGAATATCAAATGACACTGCATTACCTCCATACTTAACTTTATGGGGCGATGCATAAAAAAACTTTTGTTAAATAGTGCAGTTGTGGAATCCCCTACTACTTTCTTTAGCTCCAACTGGTTTGTAAGAGCTGTGTTTAGCTTACTCCCCAAGCACCACAGGACAATGCTAACAGCGTATTACTTTATAAGCTTCATCTGTGGCAGTTTTCATCTTCTCGTTGACCCAACTCTTGAGCTCATCAGAATCACGGAAAAACTGCTGCAAGTGGAAGGAATCGGCCAACTGGGCCCGGCGATGCACGGCTCGCTCATGAAGGGCGTTGCGGCGGCTCAGCAACTGAAAGACAGGGATCCCTGTGAATCTCCAGTTCTTGCTCCCAAAAAGATGCCGTTCAACACTAACTTGTAACAGCTGTCTTGGAAGGGACACAGCAAGGAAAGATCACAAAGAATCTGGGAACTTACAGCATCTCGGCGAGTGGCCACATCTTCCATCGCGTAGTGGTTATTCTGGATGAGCTTAGTTGCAAACTCATCCAGTGCCTAGGAAGGAAGGTGAGAGTTGTCACCATGAGCACACTGTTCCTCAGCCTGGCCTCTAGAGAAAAGGAACTGCCAGCCAGGTCTCAAACACTCCATATGTCAACACCAGTAAAGGTTCACACTCTACAGCTGGCACTGACATTTCCCCATAACTTGCAAGGTTTTGCTTAAAGTTATGAACCAGACAGAACATGGCTGTGCTCACTCCATTCAAGCCCATAGACATTAGCTGCAGCGTGAGCTCTTGACAAACATTATATAAAAGTCAACAGCCTTCCGATTCTTGCTTCTAAGATGTTTGAGACAGGAAGAGCACATGTCGCATTACCTCTGAACTAGTTGTAGTGAAAGGTGAGTCTCAACTTGGAGATTTACATCAAGTAAGTGATTCATTCTATGAAGCTGTGTTGCATCCCCAACAAGATAGCGTGTCGTCATCATGAGACTTTATCCCCAGGTGTCCCTTGCACACTGCTCCTTCATTAGAGCAATGAAAGGTTCTGCTTAGAAACCTTTTAGGAAAGCCTGGCGTGGTGGCACACGCTTGTAATCCCAGTACGTGGGAGGCTAAGACAGGAGGATTGCAGGTTCGAGGCCTGCCTCAGCTACTTAGTGAGGCCCTCTGCAACTTTGTGAGACCCTGTTTCAAAATGAAGGATAAAAAATAGGGCTGGGGGGTATAGATCGGAGGTAGAACACCCCTGGGTTCAATCCCCGGTACCGCAAAAAAATAAAATAAAAAATAAAACCTTTTAGGAAAAGAAGGGACTCCTGCTTACTCTAAGGATCCTGTAACAACAAGAGGAATCTTACAGTGATCTTTTCCTCCTGGGCACTAAGGGATTTCTCAAAGTCCTCGTGCTTCTTGAGAAGTGCTTCCACGCTATCCAAGGAATCCCCCAAGTCTTCATTCAACAGGAATGCCTGTGGAAAGAAACAAGTGTTTAGAATCATGTCCTGTTCTTTGATCTTCTAGGACTTGAAAGCGAAGGATATTTTGGCCAAAATAAGGAAAGAGATTCTATGGCTAATAAACTTCTGAGACCTCTTCTGGAAAGTCTAACGTCCTCTCAAATTCACTTAGAATCAATCCATTAGGGCTGGGGATGTATCTCAGTGGTAGAGCACTTGACTGGTTCAATCGTAGCATTCCAAAAAAAACAAGAACAAAAAATCAAGCCAGCAATGTCCTGAAATCCTGTAACTTTTTTCAAATACCTTTTGCTGCTTCTCTTAGACTTAAACATAATGCTAATTGTAAGAACAAAATCCTTTTCTTTAGTTAAAAAAAAATTTACATCCCATTAATCTGGAAAATTGGGGCCTTTTCCAAGGGCCCTGCCATCTTAGCAAGGAAGGATGCTGGCAGAGCTGGCAGAAGCCTGCTCAAGTCTCCCCCCGCCCCACTTGGCATGATTCAGAGCTGAAACAAACTCAGAAACCATCTGAGAAATAGACCCTCGTCCCTTCCTGGTCAGCAAGGCTCCTGCTCTATCCAGAGTAACCTACCTCCTGCTTGCTCATCCAGTTGTCCACCTGCTCCGTGTCACGGTAGAAGAGCTGCAGGTCCATGCATTGCTCGTACTGCTGCCTGCGCAGCTCCCACAGTTCCAACAGGGCGGCTCTCTCATCCGAGAGGATGGTCAGCTTGGGGGACAGAAAGCAAGGTCTACCTTATGCCTTCTGGCTAGTCATGGGGCTGCCCTGGGGATTCTGGTTGTCCTGCTAACCTTCAGGCCTTTTTCTGATTTGCAAAAGGGGAGAGATTACATGCAGTTGTATGTGTAAGCCTGTCTAAAAAGTATATAAATACTGAGTAGCTTGTATGTGTATGCTAAACATAACAGGGATGGCCCTGTTCAGACTAACCTAGAATTTATTGCCACATTATCACAAATGATTTTAAGTAAAAATGCTAAGTAGGCTGAGCGTGGCAGCACACGCCTGTAATCTCAGCACTTGGGAGGGTGAGACAGGCGAATTGCAGGTTTGAAGCTAGTCTCAGCAACTTGGTGAGGTTCTCAGCAACTCTGTGAGACCGTTTCCAAATAAAAAATAAAATAGGGCTGGGGGAGTAGCTCAAAGGTAGACTGCCCCGAGTTCAACCCCCAGCAAAACACACACACACACACACACACACACACACACACACACACACACAAGCTAAGTAAACCGGTAGGTAGAAGCAAAGGGATATGTGCAAGTGAGGCCCTCTGAATGGAGGGGGCTCTCAACTGAGAAATGTTAACTGAGTGGGTGCTCCAGAAAATCTGTTAATGCGCCGGGCGTGGTGGCGCACACTTGTAATCCCAGTACTTGGGAGGCGGAGACCGGAGGATCCAGGTTCGCGGCCAGCCTCAGCTACTTAGTGAGGCCCTCTGCAACTTTGTTGAGACCCGGTTTCAAAATAAAGTATAGGCCGGGCGTGGTGGCGCACGCTTGTAATCCCAGTACTTTGGGAGGCGGAGACCGGAGGATCTGGGTTCG
>PVJS01058046.1:0-11884 GCA_004027185.1 Glis glis
TATGAGTACGGAACCAATCACAGCCCTCCTTAGGTCACTTCCGGAACCACCTGCGGAAGGTCCCCCTGAGGAATTCGCCAGCGCCATCTTTGCCATTAATATGCTGAATTACTGCCACGTGGGAGAGGCCCGGTACTACAGAGCAGGCTTCTGCCAGTCCACCAGGCCCTTTCATGGCACTGGGTAGAGGGCCCAGCAATAGACCAATATCCTTGAAGAACATAAATCTAAAAATTCATCAATACTTGCAAATTGAATTTACCAACACATTAAAAATATAATATACCATGATCAAGTTGTTTTCATTCCAGGGATGCAAAGATGGTTCAACATATGCAAATCAATGAACATAATACAGCACATAAATAGAAGCAAGGATAAAAATCACATGATCATCCCAAAAGATGCAGGAGAAGCCTTTGATAAGATTCAACACACCTTCATGATAAAATCCCTGAATAAATGAGATATAGAAGGATCATACCTCAACATATGGCTATACAAAACAAACTCATAGCAAACATCACACTGAAGGGGAAAACTGAAAGCATTTCCTCTAAAATAAGTAATAAAACTAGGGTGTTCATCCTTACCACTCATATTCAATATAATATTTAAAATTTTAGCCAAGATAATCACATGAGAGAAATAAATAAAAGGGATACAAATAGGAAAGATGTCAAATTATCCCTGCTTACAGATTATATGATTCTATACTAGAAAACCCCCAAAGACTCCACCAATAGACTCTAGAACTTATAAATAAATTCAGAAAAGTACCAGGACACATGATCAACATACAAAAATCAGTAGCTTTTCTATACACCAACAATGAACTTGCTGAGAAAGAAATCGGGAAACCAATCCTATTCACAATAGCCTCAAAAAAATTCCTAGGAAAAAACCTAAGCAAGGAGGTGAAAGACATTTACAATGAAAATTATTAAACACTGAAGAAAGAAATTGAAGAAGACACTATAAAAGATGGAGCTCCCATGTTCATGGATAGGCAGAATTAATATTTTTCAAATGTCTATACTATCTGAAGCAAGATTCAATGCAATCCTTATCAACAAACCAACAACATTCTTCAAAGACTAAAATAAAACAGTCCTAAAATTCACATGCTGGAGGCATATGAAAATTCAAAGCCGGAAGCATCACATTACCTTTACAAGTGCTGCGTGCCCTCATTTTGGGAAACTGAATTTTAAATACTCTCTTGGATTATTATAGTCTGGAGACTATAATCTGTAGCAAACTAGAAACACTAATCCAATAGATTGAATATTTGTGTCCACCCTAAAATTCATTTGTTGAAATCCTAGCCCACAATGTGATGGTATTGGGAGATGAGGCATTTGGAAGCATTAGGTCATTAGACTAGAGCCCTCATGGACTCCAGATAATGGAGGAGAAACCTCAGTGGAGCCAGGGAGGTGGTCTAGGGGAAGGGGAGGGGGAAGAGTGAGGATCAATGAAGAAATTACTACCGTTGGCTTTATGTACATATGTGAAGATACCAATGTCAATCTCAGTACCCTGTATGGGGAAGGGGGAATAGGGAGGGAGTGTGCATGTATGTCACTGTTCACATGATTTACATTATGATGTGAGACTATAATGTACCAATAAAAGTATATTTAAAAAAAGAATAGAGCCCTCATGACTGAGAGGAGTTTCCTTAGAGTCTGAAGAGAGTGCCTTCGCTCTGCTCTCTGCTCTCTACCATGTTAGAACATGACAGGAAGTCACAGTTTGCAACCCAGAAGAGAGCCCACACTAGAACCCTACCGTACAGGAATTCTAATCATAAGCTTCCAGCCTCTGGAGCCACAGGAAATGAATTTCTACTGCTTTTAGGCCACTCAGTCAATAGCAATTTATTGTATAACAGCCTGAACTAAGATAGCTAGAGAAGTCCTTGCTCAAAAATATGTCCCCTGAATAGGTAGATCATCTGGATAAGAGTGTCTATGCAGTAATGGCACTGTCACCCATAGTCATTTCTTTGCTCACAGCAACATCTATCATTGAGACATACCTCATAAAACAGGAGAACTAGGCTGGTATGAGAAGGAAAATGCGGTGTTAGCAATAGGGAGGAGGAAGAAAGTTGAAAAAAGAATATTCATGATTCTAATCAGGGGTGATCCTTATCCCTTGACCCCCTTTCAATTGCTCATTATCATTAATATGTGTTCAGAAAAGTCCAATGCATCTTGGGAATTTATTGTCCTCAAATGCCTCAAAACAACTAATTTTCCAATCCAGGGTAATACATTAATTCTATCACAGTCCAAATAAATGGAATATAAACTTCCACAGGATAAAATGTCCTAAATTCACAAATCCTTAACAGACTCATTAAGCTCATAAGTCTTCTCAGCTTAAAGTGCCATGACTTTACCACTTATTCAAAAGATGAATTTTAAATAGCCCTAATGTCTGGTGATCAACAGGTCAATAAAAGATATATGCAAATAAACCATCATGATTCTAAGGAAGGAATTCATTTTTGTATCAAACACTCAGCACTAACAGTGTCGCACACAAAATAAGGTGCTCAAGATGAATTTTCAAATAACTTCAGAAAACAATTAATTGAAAACAAGAAATAGTAAAATCAGAAAGCAAATAGAATTTATTTACTATCTGCTCTCTGGCAAGGACTTTTCCATAACTATCTAACACTATCTAACATCTATTGAATAGTTTTATAAATTTAAAAAAAATCTCACATTTTACAAGACTTAAGTAATTTGCTCAAAGTCACATAGCTAATAAGTGGTAGGGTAGATAATAAACCCAACTGTTTCTGACTCCAAAGCCCACTTTCTTTCCATTTTTATCATGTTTACCTATTATGCATCCCAGAGTTGAATGATAACTTTTAAATTAAGTTTTAATTACAAGTCAGGTGTGGTTGCACACACCTGTAATCCCAGTAATGGGGAAGCTGAGACAGGAAGATTGCAGATTCACAGTCAACCTCAGCAACTCAGTAAGACCCTGTTTCAAAACAAAAAATAAAAATGGGGCTGGGGATGCAGGTTAGAGGTAGAATGTCCTTGTGTTTAATCCCCAGTACCACAAAACAAATTAATTACAAAATATCTCGAATGTACAAAAATATAAAGAATAAAAAATGCACAACTATATGCCACAATCTACATTAAGCAAGCATTAGAATTATATCTATGTCTTTATAGAGAGACTTGAAGCCACCTACTATTCTCATTTCCCTTCCTCTTTTCCCAAAAGTAACTATGAGACCAAATTTGGTTTGTAAACTCTTATTAAGTTTTTATACTTCTACCATGTGTAACATACAAGAATTGTTTTCTGCTGTTAGTACCAGCGACTTGAATTAACACTGGCTTTCCAAAAGACAAAACCACCACTTAATATCTGAAAAAATAATAGTCACATATTCAAACTTATTGTTTCCTTGTGTATGAGATAACTGTGCTGATAAAGCTCAATCTTTCTGAGCAGATGAGGGAACTGATCTTATATAGGTTTCTTTGGTAATGTGGAACTCAGGAATGGGCGGATTTCCAAAACCCACAAAAAATAGATTGATGTCAATTCTAGAAGGGAAATTACTGGGAAAGACTGGTGTATAATCGGTTGATATCCAGAGGAGTGTGGTCACGTGAATAAATGAACTAAGGAGGATTAAGTCCATTTCTGATTGGCTGATTTTCAGGAAGGAGGTTCTTTCACGGATTGGCTAGCTTACAGAAGTGTTTTCACTGAGGTTAAGTTTCCATTGATTGATTAAATGAATTTACATTCAGTTCTGGTGGTTCCATGACTGGTTGATTACAGAATTAGCAAGGCCATTTCCAATAGCAACTAGTTACCATTCTTTTTATTCTTGTGTTTAAACCATGATTTAATTTTTGTCTCGCTTATTAAGAAGTCCAGTGATCAGGCAACCCAGGGCTGATATGGAGGCTGGATATTGCCACTAATAACTCTCAAGCCTTCCATCTTTCTGCCCTGCATATTTTTAGCATATGGATTTCATTCTTGAGTTTTCCTAAGAATCACAAAATGACTGTTGGAACTCTGGCAATCACATCTGCACTTCAGAAAGAAAAACGATCAAAAGGAAAGGGCAGAAGGACTTCTGCTTCCAAAATAAGTGGACCTCCTTTAAAGAGTTCTCAGAAGCCCCACACAACAACTACTTATACCTCATTGGCAGCCCTGTCCTGGGTAGTATTCGTGACAGTACATTAGCTGCCTGTTAGTAAGAAGGAGAGAGGGGTTTACTGAGTAGGCTACTGGGAGCCTCTGCTGCTCTGTTTTGATATAGTAAATCAATATAATATTGTTTTGTGTATTTTAAAATTGGTTTATAGACTTGTGTTTTGTGTGTGTCCTTTCCCTTCCTTGTCCTTTTTAGTAATCATCACTTTATGAGATTGATACATGTTAATATACTCATTCATTGATTCAACAATTATTTGTTGAGTGCCAACTCTGTACAGGCACTATTCTAGTTTCTGGAAATATTACAATGTCTTTGTCCCCATGAAATGTATATTTTACTAAAGGAGATGTATAGTAAAAAATAATTTTTGTTAATAATGATTAGCATTTTCTGGTGTGCTTCCTATGTGTTTGGCATTATTCTAGGTAAATTGCAGTCCTCACAACAACCATATGCTGTATTAGTTTTATGGCCATTCTATACATGAGGAAATAATCAGAGAGAGATTAATTGAGCAGTATCATCAAGGATGAAATGATGAAGCCAGGATGTTTACTCAGTGGTCTGACTTAAGCATCCTTTCTCTGCTACATGGTATCTTCGTTTGTTCAAGCTGCTCTGACAAACTACCATAAACTGGGTAGCTTATAAACAACAAAAGCTCATTTCTCATAGTCTTGAAGCTAGTAACTTCCAACCCAAAGCATCCGCACACTTGGTGTGTGGTGAGGGCCCACTTCCTCATAGATAGCACCTTCTCGCTTTTTCCTCCCATGGCAGAAGGGGAGAAGGTGTATCTCTGAGGCTTCTCGTATAGAGCACTGATCCATCCCTCTTTTATAATGACCTAACCACCTCCCAAAGGCCCCACCTTCAAATACTGTTACTTTGGGGGTTAGGATTTCAACATATGAGTTTGGGGAGGACACGAACACACAATATTTAAATCAGAGTAAGCGAATAGGGATGATGGGAGAGGGAGGGATATTTTATGCAAGGTATTCAGTCATGGTCTCTCTGAGAAGAGGGTTATATTTGAGAAAGGATGTGAATGAGCTGAGAGTGTGAGCCATGTAAATATCAGAGAGAATAGTGTTTGAGCAAGACAGTGTAGTCCTGAAACAGGAAACCCTGTGCATGTTTGAAAATTAAGAAAGTAGGTAGAAGTGAAGTGGATTGAGGGAGAAAATGATAGAATAAGAGATCAAATGTTTATTAGGGTTCTCTAGAGAAACAAAACCAATAGTGTGTGTGTGTGTCTATGTGTGTGTGTGTGTGTGTGTGTGTGTGTGTTCATGTGCGCGTGCATGTATGTTTTTGAGGCAGGAAGAAAGATCTTAAGAAATTGGCTCATGCTGTTATGAATGCTGGCAAGTCCAAAATCTGCAGAGTAGTTCAGCAGGATGGAGACCCAGTGAAGAGTGTATGTTGCTTCTCAAGTTCAAAGGCAATCCTCAGGCATGATTTCTTCTCTCTCAGGGAGGTCACTCTTTTTTCTTAAGGCCTTCAACTACTTGGATGGTGCCCACTAACATTATTGGAGGCAATCTGCTTTATTCAGCATCTACTAATTTAAATGTTAATCTCATCTAAAAATCCCTTCACAGAATTATCTAGACCATGGTTTAATCAAATATCTGAGTACCATGGCCTAACCCAGTTGACACATGAAATTAGCCATCACAAGTAGTAAGCAGGGGCCAGACCTACATAAACTATTATAGAAATATACCAGAATATATTCATTCATCTAGCTGCTGATGAGTTTTTTAGGCTATTTCACAATTTCTTGATGATAAATAATTCAATGAGCATCCTTGTTTATGTGTCTGTGGAAATCAGACTGCTGAATCATAAGGAATATGCCTCTCCAATGTGAAAGTTATTACCATCCTGCTCTCTAAATTTGTCGTGCCAATTTTATACTCCAACTAAATATGCTTCACACATTTTAATATTTGCCCATCTGAATTCGTGAAAGATAACCTCTATTCTAATTTCCATTTCTCTGATCACTAATGAGAGTAATTTTCATATATTTATTGGTCATTTTAGATTGCTCATGTGTAGCTTGCCCATTTTTAAACTAATTCTATACAAAGGCATCCCATAATTTATACACAAAAGATTAGGACCTGAATTAACAGCAAGATCTGTTAATAGTAAACTAGTCACAGGCCAAAGAAAATTCATTTCATCAATGCCATAGAGAAAAAATTTTGTTTTCTCAGCTACTACATTCATCTATAGCCACAACTTCATATAACAATTTTATATACAAACGGATCTATAAAACCAGTGCAACTGATCTTAGCCAGCATTCATACTGACACTTGTAATAAACAGCCTTTTAAAATATGGCTTCAAACACAAGCACTCAAGATGGAACTGATTATGATCTGACCTTTGAATATCTGGAAATTAGAATTACGTTAGGCAAAATAGTAGTTATTAGTGTACAGACAGTCCCCAACTTATAATGGTTCAATTCATGATGGTGCAAAACTGCTATGCATTCAGTAGAAGTTGTACTTCGAACTTTGAATTTTAATTGTCCCCCAGGCTAGCAATATGCAGTAAGATACTCTCTCCCAGTGCTGGGCTGTGACAGCCAGCCACAGCTCCCAGTCAGTCACATGATCATGAGGGTGTGTATTTAGTGCATTTTTTAACTTATGATATTTTCAATATACAGTAGGTTTACTGGGATTTAATTCCATTGTAAGTCAAGGAGCATCCATGTTTAGGCACTTAGATTGAATTTTCCTAAGTGGCATGCAAATTGTAGCACTTAGATGACTGAGATTTTCTTTTTGTAAATGCAAGTTAGGGTAATTCAGCAGGTATTAAGTTACTTTTTTTTGTGTGTGGTGCTAGGGACTTAACCCAGGGGCATTCTACCCCTGAGCTACACCCCCTGTCCTATTTTTTTTATTCTTTATTTTGAAACAGGGTGTAAGTTGCGGAGGGACTTACTAAGTAGCTGAGGCTGGCCACAAACCTGTGATCCTCCTGTCTCAGTCTCCCATGTACTGGGATTACAAGTGTGTGCCACTACCCCCAGCTTTAAATTACATTTAGACAAAAGAAATAAGTTCTGGTGTTCTACTGCACAGTAGGCTAACTATAGATAACAAAAATTTATTAAAAGAAGCAATTTCTTCCTCTACATATTTATATGACAACAAGAAAATCATTCTCAAAGGTCCTCCAATAGATTTTCCCTCACATATCATTAGTCTAAATCCAAGTTTCTTAACCCCACACTATGAGCAGTGTGTGTGTGTGTGTGTGTGTGTGTGTGTGCGCGCGCGCGCGCGCGCACATTACTGGGGATTGAACCCAGGGGCATTCTACCTTTGAGCTACACCCCCCCCAGCCTATTTTATTTTTTATTTTGAAACAGGGTCTCACTAAGTTACTGAGGACTTTACTAAATTGCTGAGGCTGGCCACAAACCTGCGATCCTCCTGTCTCTGCTTCCCAAGTACCAGGATTACAGGTGTGCGCCACCACACCTGACACTATGAGCATTTTGAACCAAATAATTTTTGTTGTGTGAAGTCATTCTGAACACTGGATAATATTTAGAGTGAACAAGCAAAAAATATTGAAATAGTTATGTTAATACTCTAATAACTCTTAACTTGCAGAGTTTCCATAGCAATATCAAATCAGGTAAGGAGAACATAATGTTAATAAATGTGATATACTTTACTGTATTTGCAAGTTTCTTGACTAACTTATACCACAAGCCATGTATTATATTTGAACTTTCAAATATTTCATAGAAACCAGAAGATGTGTTTGGGTAAACCATTTGATAGATGGAAAATTAACCAGAATTCAGGTTGGGTAAAATATAACTTTCAAAAAATAATTTTTCTATGTAGATACCTGAAACCAGACACTCTGTATCAGTAACAAGAAATAAATTGTTTTTATTGTACACAAGAAAATTGTGTTCTATGTTTTCTATAAACTATGAGGAAAGGTATACAAGTTTTCTGTCTGGAATGACATAACATAGCCAAGTATAGGAAAAGATACTCAACTTTTGAAAATAATTTCTGAACTTATGCTTTGATAATTTTATTATTTCTGGTATTATGTTTGTAAAATATTTTTAGTGAGTCACCACAAGTAATAATTTGCTTATCCATCATTTTGTAGGCATTAGTAAATTAAATGAGAGATTTTGTCAATCTGTCAGATCAGCTATATTGAAAGTCAATAATAATATTCATTGCAGCTTGCTGAACAGATTCACAAAGAAGAAAAGAGTAAGGGAAGAAGCCTGAAACCATTTTCAGTTTAAATCAACAAACGCCAGGTATAAATGGAGTGAACCTCATGTGATAAGTGCTGTGGAGGATGCGAAAACTACCTGACACACGTAATCTCTGTCTGCACTCAGCTCAAAGTTCAGAGAAAGAACAAGCCACATGGAAAAGAAGTCAATGAGTGGCACAAGAGGGTGGTGGTGGTGAATGTAAAGATTGTGCTGGTGTCGCTTGTAATCCCAGTTCTTGGGAGGCGGAGACCGGAGGATCCGGGTTCACAGCCAGCCTCAGCTACTTAGTGAGGCCCTCCGCAACTTCGTGAGACCCAGTTTCAAAATAAAGTATAAAAAAAAATAGGGCCGGGGGTGTAGCTCGGAGGTAGAATGCCCCTGGGTTCCATCCCCGGTACCGCAAAAAAAAAGATTGTGCTGGTGACTCTAAGCAAAATGGACTGCCAGCTTTTACTCTTCTTGAAAAGCAGAGAAGTACCTAGAATATACTTTGGGTTATGAAGTACAAAAAGTGAAAAGGAATTCTGAAATATGGGGAAGTAGAAACTCATGAGAAATCATCTCAACAGAAGATTTTTTTAAAATGAAATTATAGAACCAATCACAAACCACAAGTGGTAGCAAGAAGACGCATTAAGTCACTTCCCCAAGCATGAAACACCAGAGTACTACAGTGGCAGGAAGAGCTCCCAACTACAAGTATTTTGAATGTACTGCTAAACACAGATAAATTGAGTCTATGGATGAAATTCTGACTGGAATAAATAAACAAAAATAAAAATTGTTGCACAGAATGTGAATGTTATGGAAGTTTGTGCTCTGTTAAAAACACTGTATATTTTACTATTTAATTTTGCTACTTACCATAGTGTTTTATATTTTTAAATAAATAGAGAAAACCCATATTTTACTTAAAGTATTGATGAATACAATGAAAATAACAACCACTAACCCAAAACAACATGCTTCATTCAAGAAAAACTTTAAATGCTATTCCTCAAAGCAAAAAGTTAAAATATAAGCACATGTACTACATATAATTCTATATGAATATATTGTTCATATTAAAGCAGTAAAAGACCTGTTCTATATTTTATTTTTGCTGACATTTATCACCACAATTAAATCCTACAGAGATAGCATTCATTATAGGCCAGGCATTGTGCCAGATACTAAGGAAAAGAGTTGAACTAACAAACTAATACAGTGCTTCTAAATTCTGTAGCATCAGTTTTCTTCCTATGATTTTCCACACCCTCTTCCCATTGCATTCTACCTAAGCTGTATTTAACCCAATAAAAATGAGCCTAACAAAATTTTTGACGATGTTTATCTCATTTTAGATTTTATCTGAATATTTTTCAATTTCAGTGAAACAAGCAAAGTAACCTAAACATAAAATGCAAACTGGACTGTTGCATAGTTTTAATTCATTTTGCATTTTACAAGAATAGTCATTCTTTTCAAGTGTTCTTCTTTTAAGCTCTATCTATCTCACTTTCTCTCCTTTATTCTACATGTAATTTATTAGGCATCAATCATTCTGAGATCATTAGCTACTTGAATGACCATAATTTCAATATTTTCATTGGTTGTATAAATTATTTTAAACCCAGAAACATGATACATAAAACAGAGTAACTGGGATGAGCTGGAACAACCCACTGCTACCACAGTCATGTAACTTGTGCACATTCATAGAGCCAGCTGCTAGTAGTCAGGACTCATACCTAGTTCCTCTTGCCCTTAGTCCAATTCTTCCCATTAGGTACCATGTATCTCTGTTCCTCTCTCGACACATCAACATACATCTCTTAGTGTACTATCATCATGTCATTTTCATTCTTAGAATCATTTCTGAGAATAGGAAAACACTTGCTATAACCACAGGAGGCATTACTTTATCAATTATTCTATAGAGACACTCCCTATGTTACACCCAAAGATTGAAAATATTCATGGAGAAACCAACAATATCATCAGCCTTTAACCATATCATCTTGAACAACTTGTATTTTCCAATGTAAAGTCTTTAATTTTGCAAACTGCTTTTGTGTGTGTGTGTGTGTGTGTGTGTGTGTGTGTGTGTGTGTTGCTGGATATTGAACCCAGGAGCATTCTACCTCCAAGCCACACCCCCAGCCCTATTTTATTTTTATTTTGAAACAGGGTCTTCCTAAGTTGCCGAGGGTCTCATTAAGTTGCTGAGACTGGCCTCGAACCTGCAATCCTCCTATCTCAGCCTTTCAAGTGGAATTACAGATATGCACCACCACACCTGGCTTGCAAACTGCTTTTAATATCAGTTTCTTTCTTTTTAATATTCTTTCGAATAACCTCAAAATAGCTCAATTACCACTACAATTTAGCACACATTTCACTTTTCATACTTTTCACCTTCAGTTCTTCCAGTTCAGATAACCTATAAAATGATGTTTCTAAAATATTTGGATGAGAATGATAGGGACAGGCTCATTGTTCAATGTAAAGGCCAACCTGACAAAATAGTAGAAAACCCAAGTGTTTTTCTAAGTTTACAATATATATTCAAGTATGCCCCAATATAAGAAAATAAAATTTTCATTGAATGACTTTTTTTTAAATAGAAGCTCAGAAATATATATAGGAAAGCAAGGAATGCACATTTAAGGGATACAGTCATCTGGAGAGTGAGAAAGATGTTATGGGAGTTCGCAGCTCCTTTTCTAAGGAACTTGATGAGGGCTGGGCGTGGGGTGGTATGTAGGCACCACATCAGTCTGGTCATTGAATAGCTATTGAATTCATACTTTTTATGCATTATGTCACAAATATTGCAGTCAAGTCCATGTATATAGAGTCATCTACAATATGCTCTTTAAGTATCAATTCAAAATTGATGAAGCAGAAACAGAAAAATAATAGAACTGATATATAAATAAAAAGCTAGTACTTTGACGAAACTTTCAATATTACGTATTAATAAAAATGAAGAGCATAAGTATAAAATGAAAAATAAGGACCAAATAACCACATAAATAAAATTTTAGTCTTAAAAGGCTACTTTGCATAATTATAAACAAAATTTATAGCTGAGATGAAATGGAAAATTTTTGATTAAATAGTAATTTAGCACAACTGATGAAAAGAAAAATGTGAAACTCTAAACTGAAAAAGGCCAGACGTGGTGGTGCATGCTTGTAATCCCAGTACTTGGGAGGCTGAGACAGGAGGACCCCAGGTTTGAGGACAGCCTCAGCAAGTGGTGAGACTCATCAACCTAGTGAGACCCTGTTTCCAAATAAGAAATAAAATCGGGCTAGAGTTGTAGCTCGAAGGTAGAATGCCTCTGGGTTCAACCCCCAGTACCACAAAAAAAAAAAAAA
>PVJS01058047.1:0-11886 GCA_004027185.1 Glis glis
TGAGGCTGGCCGCGAACCCGGATCCTCCGGTCTCCGCCTCCCAAAGTACTGGGATTACAAGCATGCGCCACCACGCCCGGCCTTTTGCTCTATTCTTGGCACCCAATGTTCTGAGCAAGTAGTACACACTCTATAAATACTTGTTTCATTATTCCCTACTAAATGATTTAAGAACACATTATAAGAGAGACTGTCAAAGTTGCCATCATGCTGAATCTTATATTCTCTTTCATTTGCTTTACATAACCACAATTTTCTCTAGCATTAGAATGAATCATTATCTTTCGTGAGTTTCAGAGGAAGTGGTAGATTAGCATTTATAGAGAAAATATAGTACAAAAAATACATGGGAGCTGGGCGTGGTGGCGCATGCTTGTAATCCCAGTACTTGGGAGGCTGAGACAGGAGGATCACAGGTTTGCGGCCAGCCTCAGCTACTTAGTGAGGCCCTCCGCAACTTAGTGAGACCCTGTTTCAACATAAAGAATAAAAAATACGGCTGGGGATGTAGCTCGGAGGTAGAATGCCTCTGGGTTCAATCCGTGGTACCACCAAAAACAAAAACAAAAACAAAAACAAATAATACATGGGAAGCATACCTTTAGCAAAATAAGATACTCCCACTATGGTACCTGGAAGCTGAGTTTGGCAGAGATACATAGATTAACATGATTTCTTTAAGATCACTTCAGGGTATAAATTTGAATGCCAAAGCCAGGCATGGTGGTGCATGCTTGTAATCCCAGTACTTGGGAGGCTGAGACCAGAGGATCCGGGTTCGCGGCCAGCCTCAGCTACTTAGTGAGGTCCTCCACAACTAACTTAGTGAGACCCTGTTTCAAATAAAGAATAAAAAAAATAGGGCTCGGGGTGGTAGAATGCCCCTGGGTTCAATCCCCAATACCTCAAAGGTAAATAAATAAATAAATAAATAAACAAACAAATAAATAAATAAATAAATAAATTTGAATGACAGATTTTCTAGAAACCATCAACTATTAAACTTACTCAAGCGTTTTTCTTTTAATTGGATTTTTTGTTTACTTTTGCTTTCCTTATTTGAGCTTTTTGGTGTGCTTGCTTGTCTTTCACCCGTCCCAAAACAAATTTATGTATGTTAAGTATGTATTATAAAAACCCTTAACTGCCAAAAATTTGATGATTATAATGTTCTTTGTTTCATTCAACTGTGTGTTTATTCAATCTAATTTTATCAAGATTTACTAACAGCCAGACATTGTGGCACATGCCTGTAATCCCACTACTTGAGAAGCTGAGACAGGAGGATCGAAGGTTCAAGGCCAGCTTCAGTAAGTTAGTGAGACCCTTAGCAACTTGGCAAGAACCTGTTCAAAATAAAAAGTCCTGGAGAACATTATGTTAAGTGAGATTAGCCAGTCACAGAAAGTGAAGGGTCATGTGTTTTCTCTACTATATGCAAGATAGGGAGTAACTGGGATACCAGAGGGACTCCAGATAATGGAGCCAGGGAGATGATGTAAGGGAAGGGGAGGGAGAAGACTGAGGCTCATTAATGGAAATGCTGCCAGTGACTATGTGTACATATGTGAAAATACCATCAATCTCAGAACTCTGTATTAGGAAGGGGGGAATAGGGAGGTGGGGGGCACACCAAGTGCTGTGTGCATATATGTCACTGTCAAAATGATTTACATTATGATGTGACACTATAATGCACCAAAAAGCATATTTAAATAAATAATAAAGAAATAAATAAAAAGTTCTGGGGGTATAGCATGGAGGCAGAATGTCCCTAGTTTCAATCCCCAGTACAAAAACAAACAAAGTTTACTAGGAGTCAGGCACTATTTTAGGCACAGACGAGTCAACAGACAGTAAGAGAACATATTCCTTTCAGAGAGAGTTCACATAAATTTCAAGGAGACAGACAAAATCCTTATAAATACATGTAATCGAGAAATGCTGTGTTAAGATGATACACAAAATGTATTAAAGTTTGAAATTTTGCTCAGCCCTCAGACAGAATGTGAAGCGCTCCTAATGAATGAGCCAATGCTAGTCTCATGGTATGAACATGGCGACGTTCTCTGTGGAGGTCACCTTTCAGGAGACACTTGATAAATGGAGGAAATGTCATTCTGGAGCTCTTTCATGAAAAGGTTACACTACAGAAAATTAAAGTCTAGTATCCCTTAGGCTGCAAAGATGCTCGTAGCTTTTATAAAGGCAGTGAGGAGGGAACAAAGAAAGAGGTCGATGAGAACATAGAGGGAGGCAGGATTAATTAAGTCCGGATTTACCAGGGTGAGGAGTTTACATTTTATTCTAAATGTGAGGGGAAGATATTTTGGTGAGAAAAGGAAGGATGTAATCTTGTTTGCAGTTTTAAAGGCCACTCTAGATATTGTTTAGAAAATCCATTTTAGCCTGGCATGGTGGCGCACACTTGTAATCCCAGTACTTGGGAGGCTGAGACAGGAGGATCACAGGTTCGCAGCCAGCCTCAGCTATTTAGTGAGGCCCGCTTCAACTCGGTGAGACCCTGTTTCAAAAATAAAGAATAAAAAATAGGACTGGGGTGTAGCTTGGAGGTGGAATGCCCCTGGGTTCAATCCTGGTACCACACACACACACAAAAAGAAAATCCATTTTAAAAGTGAAAGCTAGGGCCGGGCGTGGTGGCGCACACTTGTTATCCCAGTACTTTGGGAGGTGGAGACTGGAGGATCGGGGTTCATGGCCAGCCTCAGCTCTCTCTCTCTCTCTCTCTCTCTCTCTCTCTCTCTCTCTCTACTTAGTGAGGCCCTCCGCAACTTTGTGAGACCTGGTTTCAAAATAAAGTCTAAAAAATAGGGCTGGGGGTGTAGTGCGGAGGTAGAACGCCCCTGTGTTCAATCCCCGGTACCGAAAAAAAAAAGTGAAAGCTATAAAGCTCCCTCAGATTCCTGGGATATCCAGGAAAGGAATGATAGTGGCTTAATCTGGATAAATAAAGATGTTAAAAGTGGTGAGAAGTAGCTAGCCATGGTGGCACATACCTGTGATCCCAGTACTTGGGAGACTGAGGGAGAATCACAGGTTTGAGGACAGCCTCAGCAATTCAGTGAGACTCTCAGCAATCTATTGAGACCCTGTTTCAAAGCAAAAATTTTAAAAAGGGGCTGAGGGTATAACTCGGAGGTAGAATTCTCCTGGTTCAAACTCTAGTAACACACACACACACACACACACACACACAAATGGTGGGAAGCAGTTGAATTCAGATTATATCTTAAAGTGAGAAAAGTAGATATTCTAATGGATTGGATGTAACATGTCAGAAGATTATAGCACTGTCTCTTGTATTTTGGTCATAGTAAATTGCTTAAGGATGGGAGAGACTGCTATTTGCTCAAAGTTTAGTACATCTATTGGGCATCAGAGCAGAAGTATTGAGTAGAAAGTTGAAAAATGTTAAGCTGGATTTCAGGAGAAAATTAGTGCTGGAGACACTAGTGTGGAATTATCAATTAATTAATGTTAATAATCATATTAGTGTGAAATGTGAAACTATAAGAGATCTTCTAGGAAAGAAGTAAAGCTGGAGAAAGTAAATGTGTCTTGAGCCTTTGATTTTCCATCATTTAAAGATTTGCAAAGAGAAAGAAGATGCCCAGCGAATAACATTGAAGAAAAATAGCATCAAGACACACAGTAGTAGCCAGGTATAGTTGTGCACATCTGTAATCTCAGTATTTTGGAGGTTGAGACAGGAGGACCACAGGTTTGAGGACAGCCTCAGCAACTTAGTGAGACTCCCAGTAACCTAGTGAGACCATGTTTCAAAAATAAAAAAGACTAGGGGGTAGCTCAGATATAGAATGCCCCTGGGTTCAATTCCCAGTACCACGATAAATAAATTTAATAAAGAAAAAAAAGTGTATGTTTTCCTGGAAGTAAACTAAAAAATGATTTTATAAAGGAAGAAGTAAGATGGCATATTAAATCCTATGGAAATTTGAATAAATTGAGATTGAGAATGCACATTGAATGAAACAAGATATTCATGCCTGCTAATCTTGAGAAAAGAGATCTCTGTAGACTGATAGGGATGTATACTTAATTAAAATGTATTGATGAAAAAATATTTGAAGACAGAGAATTTAGGTAATTCTCTCAATAGTTGTGCCTTAAAAAGGATATGGTGATGGCTGCATCGCCTTGATTTGTCAAAGTTCATTCCTAATGACTCACTTGAATAATTTTGACTTCCTTTCCTGCAACTCTTGGTTTTGAGGGTGTACATATCCTGCTTTTGAGTAGGGTGCTTCCCTCAGCCATAGGCAGAGTTAAAGACCCACTAAATTTAAATATTTAGGGATCATCCAGCCCTGTTAGGTTCCTCATGATAGTAGACTAGTAAGCAAAAATGTTGTAACACCACCAGGGAGATTAAACTTATTGTCACGTGCAGATAGAATTGCTAGATCATACTGAGGTAGAAAAAGAAACATGGCTGGCATCCACATGATTCGCAGTTGTATCATGTGTTATTCTGAGGCTCAGTGTTCATTGTGAATCAGCAATTGCACCAGCCTAGGCCTACAACGGCTCGGATTCCTTAAGGATGAAACTTTTGTTCATCCCATCAGGCAGGCCATTTAGACTAGCAGATGTCTCAAGCCAAGGATGAGCTCCCTTGTACTGGTCAGAGGAAGATGATTATAAGTAGCAATCATAACCTTAGGAACGACTATAGTAGCAGTCATTCCTAAGTAGGGTGTCATCCAAATAATCTTCCTCACTTCTGTTTTTTCCACAGATGCAATCAACTATAAACTTGAAGAAGCTGCAGGGTTCAGAGGATAAGAGTAAGTGTGAAACTGTGTAGGGCATGAGTGAGTCCCATGCACCTGCTAAGATTTCTTTCACAATGGTTGTGAGTGAGCTTATCCTTCCCTACCTGCTGTTCTGCTGTTCTGCTACTAACAATTTACACTCATAAACTTCAGAGTTGATTATGGGTCCTGGATCCACCTGGCCCACATGAAGTATCTTACACTTTTATATACTCCTTAATCCAGCACTCTAGTGGCCTGTAGCCAATGACTGATTGTTGTGGAAATACAAAAAGCCAGGTCTTTAAACTTCAGCCAGTACCAGAGGGATGCTTTACCCTGCAGAGCTTTCTGGAACAGCTGGCGTCACACTAAGTCTGGGCCTTGTTTATTTCCTTCACTTTCCTGCAGTGTCCCCCACCCTGTCACTGGCTTCCCTTGGAGATCTTTCCAAGCATCATTTCCACCTGAATTTTGGTACAGGTTATTCTTAGAGAACCAAGTGCAAACCCAATATTGTATTTTAGCCCTATGTAATATCTTGGAAATAAAACTCAATATAAAGAAATTAATATATCCCATAATGTGATAATCTTATTTTTCACAAAATATAGCAGAAAACTGTTTTCTATATGAATCGTTCATCCTATGTTCTAAATGTAATCCACACTAGTTGCTCTATGTGGTAGGAAGTATAAATGTTGCAAGACATAGCAAGAAAAGAAAGAAGATACTCATTTTATATTCCAATAAATTAGTAATAACTTGTTTCTTTTCACTAGCTTTTCCTCATCTGACCCTAAAACCTCATACCTAGGAAATATTCTGGAAAATAACACAATAGCTAAATTATTGATATATGTAATATTAAAGAGCAATGCAATTTCCTTCTCCCAGTATTTTCCCAGTGGTATTGATTGTGAAGTAGTTTGGTCTTGTGCACACAACTGTATTGTGCTCTGAGAAGAATAACTGATAAATTGTAAAATTACCTATAGATGAAAAATAAACTTTACTATTTTAATTTAAAATTTCACTACTACAAAGTTTGATGTTTAATCTATCAGCATTTTCTTCTGTTAAAGGTGAAATTTCACAGTATTGTTGAGACAATTTCGCAGTATTATATGACTCTAAAGAAGAATTTCTTTAATGCAGAAGAATTTTTTACAATTTTCATTGCAAATCTATCTCATATATTTCCCTTATCATCAAGTTCTTAACTTTCCATACAAATTTACCTTGACTTATATCTTTCTTGATTATCAAACAACACCTCTATGTGTTCTGTGAATTTCCCTTCCCATATTCTTGTCCATAAAACAATTATCTTCTTTCTGAAAATGTTCTCTTCTCAGAACAAATATTTGGAAATGACATGTGCAGAATCTGGAAGGAGAAAGGAGAGAGCTTTCTTTATACCTAATATAGGAAATACTCCCCAAGGATAGGCAGTGATTGACATAATTACCAGATTATAGTTGGGCTCAATCAGGTTTCATATATTTTCTACCTGAATGACGCTGGAGAGAAAACATATTTTTGAAAATGCTCTGCTGCCTGAAATAGCTACTGAAGTTACTTGTAAAATTTCTTTTCTTTTTTTAAATCAAATTCCCTGCAATTACTAAAATTAAAGACAGTGTTTAATAAATATTTTCAAAGTGAATGAATAAATGAATGAATAGATAAATCATATTTATATAAATAAAACATAAATTTCTTATTCTTTACAAACTGTGGTAAAGAATATCTCTGCAGTAAGCTCGCAGATTTTAAATTGGTCTTCTAGGATGAAGGGAAAGCACTGATAATTGAGGCCAGTTAAAGGCCAGCTGATGAAATCAGTTTAAGGTAATAATTAAACAGGTGGAAATTGGGTTCTTGTCAGGTGACTCCTGTTGAGGAAATGTATTTTGACTAGTGTGAAGTGTATTTATATTTAAAAATATAGTGACTGGCTCAATTACAAAAGCACATCCTAATATTCAATCTATTTAAAATGTGAGAATTGTGTTGGATTAATAATGATTTTTATACTTTTATTTGCTAAGTTATTGCTGGTATCTGTAGAAAAAAGTACATGATCCAAATGCCCAAGTTTCCTAGAAAATGTTTTCATTACAGGATAATCTTGTTGCTAATCTAAGGAAAACAAATATGAAAAAATATTTATTATACAATATATTCAAAAAGAAACACACCATAATTAACTATTATTATGATATATGCATATATATTTTGGCTTGTTGATTGTGGGTTCCTCAATGTGTATGGGGGAAGGGCTCTTTATGAGAACCTAGGTGGCTGAAGGATTATTATATCCAAACCTCAAGATGTAACAGGAGTGATAATAGAAAAATAATATTCTGTTGGAAATCTCTAGAGGTTTTGCTACATGAGGTATAATTGGAAAGGCCTAGCAACCCAGTATACCAATTTCCAAATCAAGATTGTTAGTCATAAAATACATGGCTACTCTGAGTCCATCTTGGGAGTCTAATCAATAACATCAGGATCCAAGAATACATAAAACTGTAGTAATTTAAAAGTGCCACTAGTAATAACTACTTCTGATGGAAAATGAAATACCTATTGTATTCATTATTTAACTACTTTGGTTTATAGATTTTACTTTTAAGAAACATATCTTAGAAGCCATATGAAACATTAAATATGAAAATATACAATTTAAAAATTTTAAAGACAGATATTCTTTTCAAGTGTGTGATCAATTATTATAAATAGATGTGTAACATCATTATGTTCTGAATACTAAATAACCATTTTGGCCAAAAATAACTTTCAATATACATTCATATCAAATTAATACTGCAAATTCTTCTTGAAAATATTATTAGATAAGCTATACTTTTGTATATCTTTTCATTGCTTTTACAAATATTACATATTTTCATTAAAATAGAATTAATCTCAATTTACATATACACATTATTTGGGCCATGATTTTTAAAAATGTAATGAACTTTAAAAAACATAGACCTTTCATTAATATGAAATAAATAAAAACATAATTATGTACAAGCAAACTCAGAGCTTCTACAAAATGCACAAGTATTAACAAGAGTGGGCATTTGCGACTTTGAGAATGGAAGCCTGGGGTAACTAATAGTCTAACTTAAAATCTACCTTTGCACTCAGTGAATTTCTCACTTAATAAGCAATGACCTTTCTTCGATATAGCCCACTTTCCCGTGATACAGTGTGAAGTGGTTAGAAAAGAAATGACAATACCAATTCACAACCCTGGAACCCAACCGGGATCAGCTGCTAAAGATATTTCTGATCAAAAATAAAGAAATAACCCGCATCAGTGGGGCTTTTCAGCTTTAACAGCAGGAAACCTCTTCATTTCCAGAATCTGCAATATCCACAAGAAATAATTGCCCTGCAATACTCTGACTCAAAATGGCATTAGCGATAAAAAATATCACATCCTCATAGTTTTGTCTTTGTAGAGAATATATTCAGTCTGAATATTTACTTCCATGTATCCTTATTGTCTTGAGTAACAGTGAACATGGTGCTGTACCCTTTAATGGTATTGCTCCCCTAAGAAATTAAGTTGTGTTTATTTTGCAATCCAGGTTATGATTTTTGAATGTGACTTTTGCTGTTTTCTACAGCATTGTATTATTATTGTTTTTGTTATTAGTATTTATTATTATCCCGTGGATTGAACCCAGGGGCATTCTGACTCCAAGTTACATTGACAGCCTTTTTATTTTTTCTTTTGTATCAGGTTCTTGCTAGGCTGCTGAGAATCAGTGTCTCTTGAGTCTCTGAGGCTGGCCTCCAACCTGCAATGCTCCTGTCTCAGCCTCCCAAGTACTGGGATTACAGGCATGAACCACCATACCTGGCACATTATTTTATAAGAAAAATGTTTTCTTGAATCACAAAACAAGTTAATGCTTTTATGATATTCTCCAAATTATACATTGCCTGTTGACTACAAAATGGAGAGGCAAACGTGAGAAATTGTTTTTCAGCACAAAACTGATTGGTTAGAGTACCAGGGCAAATATTATAATTGCTCCCAAATTTTCTGCCATGTGATTTCTCACAGGAAATTTCTTTCCTAAAAAACATAAGATATTTTAAAAACTTGAATGCTTCCTATTGCTTCAAATCTTTTTGGAGTATTGTTTGCAGCATTACAAAAGAAATAATATTTCTCACTATTTTCCCTGTGTTTTTTTTTGTCTGCCTTTCAACTTCCTCCTGCATTTGTCTTTAACAAATAAAACAAATACAACAAAAGCAATGAGAAGACCACATATAGGGTTTTGAACCAGTTTGTGATCTTTCTCTTAGCTTCCAACTGAATGGACCTTGGTAGTTGTATTTGTACCTAGAGGCTCACACTGTCTTGCTACAGTGGATTCTGGTGGATAAATAAGTCCGTTCAAACTTTGCTTGGCATGTTCTCTCTTCTAACTGGAGATTTTTATGTTAAGTGAAATAAGCCAGGCACAGAAAGACAAATACCACATGACCTGACTCATATGTAAAATCCAAAAAAGCTAATCTCATAGAAATTGAGAGTATGAGAGTGGTTACTAGAGGTTGGGGAGAATAGAGGGAGAGAGGGGTGGGAAAAGATGATACATAGGCATTAAGTCCCAGTTAGACAGGTGCAAGGACCACTGGTGTGCTGTTCCACCGTATGGTGACTACAGATAATAATAATGTTCTGTACATTTCAAAAAGCTAGAAGGAAGAATTCTGGAAGTTTATTTCATAAAAAATGACTCATGTTCTTGGAGATAGAATATTTAATATGACTTGAACATTGTGCAGTGTTTACACATATCGAAACATTACACATTATCTCATTAATATGGGCAATATTTATCTGCTTATATATCAGTTAAAATAAATTTAGTATATTCTTTGAATATATTCTCATATGTGGAAGCTAGAGAAAAAAGGAAACTGAAGGGATTTCAGATAAATGAGGAGACAGATCACTAGAATAGTGGAAGGGTATGGGGACATGGAGGTGGGGCAAGCAATAAAGAGGCTTGATGAAAAAGCAGAGCAAGGAATGTTTATGTTCATATATAAAGGTACCACTGTCAATCTCACTAACATGCACGAGGAGGGAGAAGGGGGAAGCAGGCTGCAATGTGGAGGAAAATACATCAAGTGATTTGTGCACATATGAACGTATCACTTTGAATCTCACTATGATGTAAAATTACAACGCACCAATAAAATTACTAAAAACATTGCTATAATTAGAAAAATAAATTTAAAGAATTATCTGCTAAAAAGAGCATTTCCTGGACACTGAGAAAACTTCCTGAGCAGTTGTCATATGGGAATCTGCCCTGGGGACAGAGAAGCAGAGAAAACTAGACTTCACAGGGGAAAAAAAATGAAAGCAGATATCATAGCTAAGCAGTGAAACACAGCAAAATAAGCCAACAAAGCACAGAGAAGAGAATGCTGCTTGCGTCTTCCTCATCATTCCTTCCCGTTTCTTGTTTGTTCTCAAGAACTTGCTCTATCTCTGACTTCAGCATCAAAAGATACTCTTGTTGCATAGTAAATATTTTATTCTCAGCTGGAGTCTTTTGTTCACCATCCAGATCACCTCCTGCACAAAGCCTTTCCGTGGAGATGAAGGGGTTGATTCTTCACGCCAAAAAGTATTAAACTGTGGCCATAGGAAATTATCTAATTGCCAAATCTCAGTTTCCCCAAATGTAATAGAAGCCTCCAAATACAGGTAGCATGGGATTGCTGTGGGGGTTAGTGCTATGGGTTTTTGTAAATTACCTTGTGCAGCACCTAATACATTGAATAAATGTTCCTCTGTTTTCTCCTTCCAAATTTATCTGTATTCACCAGACTCTATGGCCCTCAATAAAACAGCACTTTGTTCCCTGTTGTATCCTATGCTTTTGTAGAGATTTTTGTCCTAGAATGCAATGAAAAAAAGACCATCATGTGACATGTTTTAATATCTAAAGTGTGGAGTTGAGCCAGGCATGGTGGTGCACTGCTCTAACCCCATTACTTGAGAGGCTGAGACAGAAGGTTCCAAGGTTTGAGGCCAGTGGGAGGCCTCTAAAATAGGCCTGGGGGTGTGGCTCGGAGGTAGATGCCCCAGGGTTCAATCCCCAGTACCACACACACACACATGAAGTTGATAGCTTCTGGTGATGTATTGGAAGACATTTGTGTCTTTTAATACAGCTGATTTCCCTTCTGGAATCTCTATTACTCATTGCCACCCCTTGCAAGTTCCAGAGATCCATCTGTGTTTTCTTCATGTCTACTATGGTTGATTGAATCAGACTTCTGCAAAACATGTCCCCATAAGAAATACTATCTGATTTTTTACAGAAATATAGGAACAATTTTCCTATTTACACATTCCTATTTATTGATTATTTTTTTCATGGTATTTATACCACAGAAACAATGGAAGAACCTGAACAAAATGTATCTAACAAGATGAAAAATACCAATGAAAAATATAAACTTAATACTGGGAAAATGTGAACCAGAATAGATTGGAAGTTCAGAAAAATATATGTTGCAGATATGTAACACAAGAAGATGTTACAATTGAGACCCAAATTTAGTTCTGAGTCTATTGAACATCCTCAAAAAGAACCAATAATTAAATATATTAATCATACCATATTATTTAAAGATAAAATTCATTTTGGAGTATGTGTCAAATTTAATTATAAATTTATTGTTTTATCTTTTAGATAGGTAATATTGAATGGAATTTTACGCGGCCACAAAGAACAAAATCACATCATTTGCAGGGAAATGGAGAGAACTGGAGAACATTATGCTAAGTGAAATTAGTAAGTCACTAAGAGTGAAAAGTCAGATGCCCCCCCCCAATATGTGGAAGCTAGATAGAATGGGACTTAGAAGGGACTCCCTACAAAGAAGAAGAAAACTTTAGATGAACAAAAAAGGTGACCTAACTGAGGGAGTTGGGAGGGGAGTGGAGGGAAACACACTATAGCACATGATGTATATACACAAACTTATAAGACTCAATCACTATGCAGAGCACGAAAGGGAGGGAGGG
>PVJS01058048.1:0-11884 GCA_004027185.1 Glis glis
GATAAAAAATAGGGCCGGGGGTGTAGCTCGGAGGTAGAATGCCCCTGGGTTCAATCCCCGGTACTGCAAAAAAAAAAAAAATAGAGCTGGAGTGTAACTCAGAGATAGTTTCAATCCCCTGGGTTCAATCCCCAATACCACAAAATAAAAAAAAGAAGACAAAGAAGTATTTGAATTTTTATAACGTTGTCTCCGGATAATGTTATATGTCATCCGCAAGATGCTATCAATTAGTTTATGAGCATAAATTTGACTAAATTTGATAGGAAATTAAGTGTACAAATGGAATAAAACAACTAGCTTTTCAAAAAAAGTCATGATTTATATGGTTGAAAAACCACATAAGTGGAAGTCAAGAGCCCAAGTAATCTCTGATATCTACCCACACAAATGACCTTGACTATCATTTATCACTGGTGTGGTTTCTACAGCAGAAAAACAAGATCAGAAGAGATTAGTGTTTCTCTCAAGGGTCCATGAATCAATGAAAATTACTTAATGTTTATTATAATTTCAACAATTTAAGAAATATTTTACTTGTTACAAAGATCATCAAACTTCTCTTTGGCCCTGAAAGCTTGAAAACAAAAAGAGTATCATGGAAGAAGACAGATTTTTAAATTTTAGTCAGTATCTTTCCAAAATAGCTCCCAATATATATTCCTAGGGATCTCTAAGAAATTACCATTTTTAAGAAAGGATGCAGCTGGGCCTGGTGGTTCATGCCTGTAATCCCATACTTTGGAGACTTAAACAGGAGGATCACAGGTTCGAGACCAGCTGCAGCAACTCAGTGAGGCCCTCAGCAATTTAATGAGACCCTGTTTCTAAATAAAAAGTTAAATAGGGCTGAGGGTTTAGCTTGGAGGTAGAATTCCCCAGGATTCAATCCCCAGCACCATAAATACATAAAAACAAATGAATCCTTTACTGAATTTGAGTTGGTAGAGATTATTTATAACTTTTTTAAAATTCCCAACTATTCAATGTCAAATTATAGTCTTAAACTTTTTGTTCTTCACTTGTTTCTTCTGGAATTTTCTTCTTTTTTTGCGGTACTGGGGATTGAACCCAGGGGGATTCTACCTCCGAGCTACACCCCCAGCCCTATTTTTTATTCCTTATTTTTGAAACAGGGTCTCACTAAGTTGCATAGGGCCTCACTAAGTAGCTGAGGCCGGTCTTGAACCTGCAATCCTCCTGTCTCAGCCTCCCAAGTACTGGGATTGTTATGCACTGCCACGCTTGGCTACTTCTGGAATTTTCTAAATGAAGCAAGACCCCATGTTCATGGTTGTATTTATTGTTGCAGACCAATAATGAGTACATTTGGACGGACAAGTGGAGGGTGAGGTACACTAATTGGGCTGCTGATGAGCCGAAGATGAAAGTAGGGTGTGTTTATCTGGATCTTGATGGCTACTGGAAGACATCACACTGCAACGAAAGTTTTTATTTCCTCTGCAAAAGATCAACTGGTAATTGCACATACAAAAACAGTTGGGGGATTTGAAATTTTCTGAATAAACTCCTACACACCACTGTTGGTATTATTAAACAGTAATGTGTCTTGGGTAGTTAAGAATAAAACAAGACAGATTCCTTCACCTAACAAAAGACTGACTTGGCTATCAACCAATATTCATAGGTCAAAGTAACAGAAATTTTAAAAATTCTTCTTTTCTACAGTTTATTTGCTTTTTTTTTTTTGTGGACCAGGGATTGAACCCAGGGGCGTTCTACCTCCGCGCTACACCCCCGGCCCTATTTTTTAGACTTTATTTTGAAATCGGGTCTCACGAAGTTGTGGAGGGCCTCACTAAGGAGAGAGAGAGAGAGAGAGAGAGAGAGAGAGAGACAGGGAGAGACAGAGAGAGAGCTGAGGCTGGCCGCGAACCCGGATCCTCTGGTCTCCGCCTCCCAAAGTACTGGGATTACAAGCATGCACCACCACGCCCGGCTATTTGCTTTTTATAAATCTCTGAATGTCCGTTCTGGAGGTTGTCCCTTGAATCTATAAGGACAAATTCTCCAGTGAATTGTTTCCTTTTGATGTCAGCACCACGTCTATATCAATAGAATTCTATCAGAGTGCATGTAGACTCCTCAGAACCAACGACATTATGGACGCAGTCCGAGAATTCCAACTAGAGATTTTAGTTATATCACAGGTGACATTATTAGTGAAGAATTTATACCAGAGTTCCAGAAAAGGAAAGAGTGGCTTGAAAGGAGAATCCCTTTATAAAAATCCTATTTTAAACTTATAACATTGTTATAGATATCTACAGTCTTAAATTATGAATATGATTGATTGCCACAATATTATAGTGCCTTCTATGGAAATATATTTAAAATGTTAAATGAAAAACATCTAATGATAAAAATGATGGATCTGAATGGCAAATGTTATTCATTTCTTTGTTTAACATGATAGGTGATATAATTTTCCTTAGCTGTGAAAAGATTTTCCTATATACTGTGGAGATGCCAGGTTTTGCTTTATTTTAAAATATCTCTGTATTGACAGAAATCCCTGCCACTGAACCTCCACAACTACCCGGCAGGTGTCCGGAGTCAGAGCACTCAGCCTGGATTCCTTTCCACGGTCACTGCTACTACATCGAGTCTTCGTTTACAAGGAACTGGGGCCAAGCTTCGCTGGAGTGTCTTCGAATGGGTAAGTGCCATATTTTCTAAAAGAAAGTCCCACAATCATCTATTCTAGAGCACAATAACATGTATAATACCATACATTAAAAAATACCTGTCAGCTGAGCACAGTGGTGTACACCTGTAATCTCAGTACTTGGGAGGCTGAGACAGGAGGATTGCAGGTTTGAGACCAGCCTCAGCAATGTAATGCTACTCTCAGCAACCTAGTGAGACCCTGTTTCAAAACAAAAATATAAAAAAGGGCTTGGATGTATCTCAGATGTACTATGCCCCTGGGTTTAATCCCCAGTGCCACACACAAGTGTCAAGTCTGCTACTTTGACTTTTTTTTTCTGTATGTCTTATGTATTTTGGTTTCCCTATCTCTCCATTATTTTATTCTTTTGCCTTATAGAGATCATTTTTAGTGAACCATTTTAATTCCCTGCTTCTTCTACTATGTAGGTGGTCCCAAACTCATGATGGTTCAATGTATGATTTTTTAATTTTAGGATGGGTTTATTAGCTGCTAATCCCATTGTAAGCTGAGGAGCATCTGTATATTGTTTATTTTTTTAGTAGTTGACCAGGAGTTACATTGAACATCTTAATTTGCAAGAATCTAGTTCAGACTCCTGTAAATTTAATTTCATTCATGTACAAAAGCTTTGCTCTTCTATATCTCTGTTCTCTCTTCCCTCCCTGATACGGTTATTATCATACAAAAATATCTTTAGACAGTATACCCATCAACACAGATTTACTTTATGTAGTTGTCTTTAAATCAAATAAGATACAAAGGAATTATAAATAAAAATGAACTTATACTGTCTTTTACATTTACTGATGTGGCTACCTTTCCTGGTGCTCTTTATTTCTTCCTGTGAATTTGAGTTACTCTCACGTGTCCTTTGATTTCAGCCTTAAAGTGACAGATTCTCTTTGCTTTTTTTTTTTTTTAGAAATGTTCTAACTTTTTCTTCATTTTTGAAGGATAGTTTTGCTGGGTAGAATACCTCTGATCAACATTAGTTTTCTTTCTGCCTCTTGAATATTTCATCTGACTGCTTTCTGGCTTTCCTGGTTTCTAATGAGAAATTAGTGTTAAGGTCTCTAGTGGGCTTGGGAGATAGCTGAGTCATAGAGTGTTTGTCTAGCATGACTGAGACCCTAAGTTCAATCACCAGTACTGGAAAAAAAAAACTCTGTACATGATTAATCATTTCTCTCTTGATGGTTTCAAGACTCTCTGTCTTTTGGCAAATGATTATGATATATATAGATGTGGATCTCACAGATATGTAGGCACAGATGCTTTTAAGTGCCTAGAATTCGTAAGTCTCCCAGGTTTTGCTGAGGGGTTCTGTCTGTGTGATAGGGTTTATTTTCAACATTTACCCAGGTAGTTTAAAACTCTGCATTAGCCTTCAATTCCTGCTTTTGCCTAGCCTCAAGGTCAAACAGAGGTGAGAGCTTAGGACTTTCTCAGATCTTTTTCAGGCAAACACATAGTCCTGGGCATATGCATCTTCCAATGTATGTCTGTGACCTTCTAGTTCCCTATGAATATGCGGATTTTTTAAATAATTGGGTGCATTTTAAAGTCCTCTCTGGACATCTCCTTCCCTCACTTTTGCTTTTAAGGCTTTTTTTTTTTGTTGTTGTTATTTTAGCACTTGCCCTTACTGTTATCACTTCCCTAGGCAATTGCCACTGATAGTCTTTGACCAACACTCCCAGGAAAAAATCCATTTGCAATAAATGAGCTCTGAATCAGGTCAAATAAGGATAAAGTTGGCAGGTGGGGGTTTTTAGGACATTATCAGACAGATTCAATACTGGAAATTCTTTGAGAATGGGGCTTGGAATGGGCTCCAACCCTATTCTCATCCTTCCATGGGCTTCTAAACTATTGGTTTTCACTGTGATTATTGGTCTGTTGGCTTTGAAGGAGGCTACCACAGTCCTTGGGAGAAGACAGTGGAATTAGGTCAAATTAAAACTCCACAAAGTTTACTCTTATGACCAAGATTCAATCGTTTTTCTTGCCTAAATGCTTCTTGGATTGTTGCAAACCTAATTTTCAGCTGTCTGAAGAAGTTGCTTTTGACAAAAGTTGAATTTGACAAATTTGCCAGTGTTCTTAGTGCTTTTATAGAGGAAAGGATTTTCCATATATTTACTATTTTTAAAGCTATAGACTCTTACTATAAAATCTCATGCTGACAATTGAGTGTGAGTTGATTCTGTAGTTGTCTGACTGGTGTTCCACTTTTCTCCCTCTTCTTACTTTGGTCCTATACATGACATTCATGGATAAAGCTGGACTAATAGTCCAATAGTACATTGCATCCTTCTGCTGCCTGAAAAAATCTAAGTGTTCTTTATCTCCACATTGCTCTAAATACCATTCTCCTGCCATCTGTAGAGAGGCCTAACCCACATCTTTTTTTCTCTCCGTTGAACAGGTTAGTGGTGCATTCCAACTAATGAGGGCATCTCTGCTCCTAAAGAAGTCTAGGTTTCCTTCCTTCTTTGTCTTTCTTCTTATTCCCCCTGAAATCATTTTCTGTCTCTTGTCCATGAAATTACATACTCCAATCTACTTCATTTCTTCCTTTTAGTTACTTTACCTAAAATGAATATTTGACATGTCTGGTATATTGCACTTATTTTTCTCCAATTATATTTCTTTGTACTCAGAATTTATTACTGGCGAGTGAACCATAATTTTACTAAGCTTTATTCTATGTCTTACTCATGTTTGCATTTCCTGCAGGAATGAATCCAGCGCTTACACACAAATGACATTTAGAAAACCATGTATTTTCATAATGGGAACTGAAATCTGAGATGAATGTTCATTCATTGAAATTCTTCCCCATAAGTGGACATGCTGGGTTGATTTTCATTGTTCTTAATATCAATACTGTTCATGAAAACATTTTCAGCTACTTAAAGTTGCCCCCATAACATGTGTCCTTTTATACTTCAAAGGTTCTTCTCTGGTTTCCATCGAAAGTGCTGCTGAATCCAGTTTTCTGTCATATCGGGTTGAACCTCTTAAAAGTAAAACCAATTTTTGGATAGGATTGTTCAGAAATGTGGAAGGTAATTTTTACAGAACTGTTATTTAATTGCAAATATTTTAAAATGTTGTACATATAACAAAGTTTTCATTCCAGAAAGTCTTGCCTTAAATAATGATTAATTTGGGATGAGTAGGAAAATTCAAACTCATATTTTTATTTGAGACAATAATCAAAAGTTTAAATGACTCACATATTGTACTATTCTTAAAATTGCTAATTAAAATATCTTCTGTAGCTATTAGTTTAAGAAGGTTTAAAGAGCATTTTTCCTTTTCTTTCTTGGCTGAATAAAAAAGCTAGGAAGGAGACGTAGAAATATTTGTACTAATTAGAAATAAATTTTTCAACTAAAGCTATATGATAAACATATTCTTCTTGGTTTCCTTCCCTATAATGATTAATCATAGTCTTATCTGTTAAAAGTCTTCTGTTGATTCTAGTGTAAAATAATATGCTAGAAATTTTGCTTGCTCCATAAGCTGAACTTGTTTTAGGATGGGTCATTTTTAATTTTAACTTGTGTTTTTCTCGGTTTCATGTGGTAAGGAATGTGGCTCTGGGTAAACGCCAACCCAGTCTCCTTCGTCAGCTGGAGCACAGGTGATCCCTCTGGTGAACGAAACGATTGTGTAGCTTTGGATGCATCTTCCGGGTTTTGGAATAATATTCACTGCTCCTCCTACAAAGGATATATTTGTAAAAGACCAAAAAGTAAGAAGTGTGTTGTATGGTAAACGTGTTCACAGGCCACCATTCTTTTCAAATAGCAAGATGCCAGGTGTGGGGTTGTGAAGTGACTGTAGGTCTGTTGTAAGCTTTCTTCCTTTATCAGTGAATGATCCGTGGTGTCACAGTGATGAGCGGCAGCCCGCAGCTCTCAGTGAGGGAGAGGCCTCTCTCTCTACTAACTGGCATCATGACTTTGGTTTTCCAGTACATTTATAATGAGATATCCATGCATATGGTTTTGCTAAGTCGCAAGCAATCTGGAGGACCTGTGTACAAAGGCTTACTGCACTAGGGGAAAAGGGATAAGGCATAGATTTACAGACAGAAGGATGGATGGATAGATAGATGATAGATGATAGATAAATAGATAGATAGATGATAGATCACAAATAGTAGATAGTAGAAAGATAGCTAAAGTTACAGATTGTTTTGTATCTGATCTCTCTATCCATATACCCATCCATCTATATCATATCAAATAATATCATATCATATCAATCATATCATATCATATCCAGCTCAAACAAGAAGAGGCCAAGACTCTGGTGAGGAATCAGAATTTATAATGGAGTAAGTCATATACGACTAACTCAGGTCTCATCAGAGATCCAGTAGAAAGCCATAAGGGTGGTTTCTACTGAGGGAAACTAATAGTGTTAAATGCTCATCATATACCACTCTTGATGTCATTCTACCTGACATAATATCCTTCCTGAGAGAAGAAATTATTAACTCTAGAAATTTAAATAAATGAATTAGATAATCTAGTTCTGTTCTCTTAGTATGTTTTATTACTTTAGAATTGTGCAGATTTGTAGAGTTACTTAAGATTCCGTCCCTTCTGGTGGAATGCTGGGGTCACGCGCTTGGGATCAATGGCGCATTATTTTACTTTTCATTGAAAGACCTTGTAATGCCTTAGGCTTCAGTATGCCAGTTTCAAAATTCCTAGCCAAGAATACTTTATTTTGAGGTAGATTGGGTAGGTTCTTAAAAGTACTCATGTTCAAATGCAACTTGGAGGATCACATTTTAATATTTTCCAATGTGTTCAAACTCACCATATAGCTGTAGAATTCTGATATAGCATAGATAGATGGATGGACGGATGGATGGACGGACAGACAGACGGACGGACGGACGGATGATAGATAGATAGATAGATAGATAGATAGATAGTAGATGAATGGTAGATAGATAGAAGGTTGAAAGATAGCTAAAGTTATAGATTTTTTGTATCTGTATCTCTCCATCCATCCATCCATCCATCCATCCATCCATCTATCCAGCCATCCATCTATATCATATCATACATATTATAGCACCATATGCTTACTATCCACATGTAGTTATTATGGATTTTATAAATATTTATTTTTTTTACAGTTGTTGATCCTGAACCTACTCACACAGCAGTTACAACAAAAGGTAGGACTCTTAGGAAATTTTAAGTTCAGTATTAGTGATGTGGCAGTACTTGGTTTAAAAGCCATAATCCTTCCTTCCTGCACCCTTTGAACTTTAAGCAGAATTAGCTAACCAGCCTTTCTTGTTATGTCCTCACCCTATCTTGAATGATATTTTAGGAAAGTAGGACTTGGAGTCAGGTTGGTGTTGTTGCATTAAGAAGTTATTGAAGACATTGTTTGCTTTTTACAAAGAATTGCCTTTTAAGAACCCATGGGAGAAATCTCTCTCGAGAATCCTTGTAGGTCTTCTTTCCTTCCCTTTTTCTTTTTCTGTGGTGCTAGGGGTCAAACTCAGGGCTTGACACATGCTAGGCAGGCGCCCTACTGCTGAGCTATATCCCCTGACCTTTAATCTGTAATTTTTTTGGGGGGCAGGGTCTCACTGAATTGCTCAGGCTGGCTGGGATTATAGGTGTGCACCACCACACCTAGCCAGTCTTTTTTTTAAGCAAAGTTTTTTTTTTGTTTTTGTGGTTTTTTTTTAATTTTATGGGCAATTTGAATTATGTAACAAATCCTGTTTTACTCATTTTCTTGATTTCCAAAACAAAACTCCAAGTGAGATTTATGGCCTGCCCATAACTCCCTTATTAACCTCATGAGTGCTGCTTATTTGCTAATTATATTCATGAGTTCAAATTTCCACTATTCTTATTCTATTTTTCCCTACATTTTTCATTTGTTTTTAATTATCATCATTATTACTACTATTCTAGTTATCTTCTTAGGTGTTTGTAAGTAGCCTTAAATTATTTTAATAAGTATATACATTATATATTTATTTAAATGTATATTTAATAAGTGTATACATTATATATTTTATATATACGTAATAATTTTAAAGCATTGATCAATTTTTAATTTTTTTAACTTTTTAAAAAACGTTTTTAAAAATAGGTTTTAAAACAATGATTAACAATGCTACATAGGCAGATGAAGCGTTCTTTTTTTTTCTTTTTTTGGTCATACTGGGGATTGAACCCAGGGGCATTCTACCTCTGAACTACACGCCCAGCCCTATTTTATTATTTTGAAACAGAGTCTCACTAAGTTGCTGAGGCTGGCTTTGAACCTGTGATCCTCCTGTCTCAGCCTCCCAAGTACTGGGACTACACGTGTGTGCCACCACACCCTGCTAGGCATTCTTGCAAATGAATTCATCATCGTAACATTTCAAATAATCCTCTAGGTCCTGTTGACTGTGTTGTTTTCCTGTCTTATATTTCTGCTTGATAAATATCACTTGAAAAAATATTAGGGAATTTAAATTTTCCAACAAGGAAAATTGTATTGTTTTCCACAACATTCAACCTTCTGCTTTTCTCTACTTGTTTCTTAATGATTTTATTTTTTTATAGCTGAACCAAGGAAGAGGGAAGCTCCCAAACCATCTTCCAGCAAGGCAGGAGTGGCGGTCATTGTGGTCCTCCTGATTCTAGTGGGTGCTGGCCTCGCCGCCTATTTCTTTTATAAGAAAAGAAGGATGCACCCCCCTCCAGAGGGCACCTTTGAAAACACCCTCTACTTCAACAGTCAGTTGAGTCCAGGAACCAGTGACACGAAAGATCTCATGGGCAACATCGAACAGAATGAGCACGCGGTCATCTAGTACCATAATGTGATTTTGTGATATTTGAATTTCATAAAATTATAACTATGGTTTTAGGTTCTTTAATTCAATGTGATTCTTTTAAAAATTAAGATTGTATTATACTGGTCTGTCCTTTTTCTTTGCCTAATTGAAGAAATAATTGCTTGTTTTCTAGCCTGGCAAGATATTGTCACAAAAAAAGGGGATAATACTGTTGATGACTATTTTTTAAACTCTCTTCGGTGAATACATAGCAGCTCAGTGCCAATGTTTAAGCATCCTAGATGGGTAGCTAGTGCCAACTGCATACAGATTACAAGAGCTCTAGACATAACCAACTAAGTTTCTTGAAACATTTTAAGAAGTGGCCAAAGATGCATTCCCACTGAATTGTAATCCAGCAATAATTAGAAAACCATGTTAAAAGCAAGTATGAATAGCCTCAGGCAGAACAAAAATTTAGTCGTTTCCTCTCGTACCAGTCTTGATTTCCTCCCAGCGATTTAGAATTGTGTTGGTCCACATGCAGGAGAATAAGGTGACTGAGAATCTTGTCTTCCCCAAGCTAAGTTTTGCAGGCTGAATATTGCAAATGTGGTTCTTTTTTCTTGTTATATGTATATCAGGAAAGCAAAGATGTGAAATAAAAATGTAAATTTGCATAACTGGATGTACTTGGATTATGTGAAATAAACATTAAAGACAAGGTCTATTTTTAATAGATTTGCATTTTGGTGATCTTGTTAAGTATAAATGTGTTTTGAAGTGAGATTTATTTAATTTACACTTAACATGGCTCTTAAAATAAACAATATTCTCAGCAGAGAAATTCTTTAAATTGAACTTTTCATCTGTTTGAAAAAGACATGTTACTAACACTGTGAAGTGAATTTTTACCATGATAACTTACACCATTTCCCCAGGTCTTCCCTTGTGACATTGATTCAACTCGAAATTCAACAGTCAAGGGTCTGTTATTGGGAATTAAACTGCTAAATTATCATTTTCTCCCATTAGCCATTCCTTTTTGCTATTAGCCTTTCTGCAGATAAAGCTTTATGCACATTGTGAAGTATTTTAGAGGTTTCACATCCCCACACAGGTACTATCTAGCCAGCTCATCCTTTGACTTTCTTAAGGGTTCACCCACACGAAGGAGTCCTTTCTTTACCCAGGGACACTGGACAGGCCTCCTTGGATGACACTGAAGAGTCAGCGGGGGAGGGGGGATGAAAAATGTTGTGTTCAACAGGGTACACTTGTGCCCTTCTTGGGGGAAGATATCTGTTTCCATGTGTTTGTGTGTGTGTGTGTGTGTGTGTGTATGTGTGTGTGTGTGTGTGTCCCAAGAAGCACGAGAGAATTAGAAATACAGAATGGGAGAAATATATGCGTGAACATGGTTTACAAATTCTTTATTCACTCCTTTTCATTCTAATTCAAGCCTGTGTGTTCACAGAAAATATTTTGGACTCCAAGCACCATATATCTCAGATTTGAATATCTTATCATTTCAAGAAACAATCTGTGTTTGACAGGGTGGCTGAGTATTGTATTTCACACTCTAACATTATCCACTCAAACACATAATCAAGGAGATAAGTCATACGGATCTACATACCTATCCAAACACAGCACCAGAATATCAAAGATATATTCTGGGAGAAGGAGTTGGATGAAGAACAGTCCTTGTGTTGTGTGTTTTGTTCATTTGTTTTCATTTCTGGTTGCTGTACTTTGTTGTTGTTGTTTAAAGTGGAAGTTCTCTCTGGTGATTAAATGTTTAAGTGCTATTGCTGTCCTCATAAACTTCCCACTCGGTTCAGACTTCCATCAGAATTCAGTAGCTGGAAGAGTCTTAAGGATATTCTTTTTTTTGCAGTACCGGGGATTGAACCCAGGGGCGTTCTACCTTCGCGCTACACCCCCGGCCCTATTTTTTATACTTTATTTCGAAACCGGGTCTCACGAAGTTGCGGAGGACCTCACTAAGTAGAGAGAGAGAGACAGCGGGAGAGAGAGAGAGAGAGAGAGCTGAGGCTGAACGCGGATCCTCCAGTCTCCGCCTCCCAAAGTACTGGGATTACAAGCGTGCACCACCACGCCCGGCAAGGATATCCTTTTCCCAATTGAACTCGAGCAATATGAATAGTCTGTAACGGAGTCTAAAAATAAAGGTGACATCTGTAGAGACTAGTAGACTCTTTTGTTTTTTTTTTTTTTTTGGTATTTGGGATTGAACCCAGAGACATTCTACCTCTGAAACAGGGTCTTGCTAGATTGCTGAGAGTCTCACTAAGTTGCTGAGGCTGGTCTCGAATCTACAATCCAACTGTCAGCCTCCCAAG
>PVJS01058049.1:0-11884 GCA_004027185.1 Glis glis
GGGTGTAGCGCGGAGGTAGAACGCCCCTGGGTTCAATCCCCGGTACCACAAAAAAAAAAGAAATAATACATAAACATTATTATCAAAAAACTTCAAACTAAATAGCAAAGTCCACAGAAGAAATTTTAAAATGCATGCTAAATCTCATCTGGATGCAATCATAGTTAACATTTAGTGAACAGTACACAATGGCATAGGGCTGGAGTAAATTTTTTTGTGTGTGTGGTACTGGGGATTGAACCCAGGGGCATTCTACCCCTGGGCTATACTCCCAGCCCTATTTTATTCTTTATTTTGAAACAGGGTCTCACTAAGTTGCGGAGGGCCTCACTAATTAGCTGAGGCTGGCCGTGAACCTGTGATCCTCTGGTCTCAGCCTCCCAAGGACTGGGATTACAAGAGTGCACCACCACACCGGGCATGAGTAAATTTTTTAAAAGGAGAAATTTTTTCTAAAAAATAAGGTTTGCCGGGTGTGGTGGCGCACACTTGTAGTCCCAGTACTTGGGAGGCTGAGACCAGAGGATCCGAGTTCGTGGCCAGCCTCAGCTCTCTCTCTCTCTCTCTCTCTCTCTCTCTCTCTCTCTCCCTGTCTCTCTCTCTCTACTTAGTGAGGCCCTCCACAACTTCGTGAGACCCAGTTTCAAAATAAAGGCTAAAAAATAGGGCCGGGGGTGTAGCTCTGAGGTAGAACGCCCCTGGGTTGAATTCCCGGTACTGTGCAAAAAAATAATAATAATAATAAAATAGGGATAGGATGTAGCTCAGAGGTAAAATGCCTCTGGGTTCAATCCCCAGTATGACAAAAAAGTTCTTTTTTAAAAATTTTATTGGTGCATTGTAATTATACATCATAGTGAGATTCAAAGTGGTACATTCACACATGCACACATCATTTGGTGTATTTCCAAAAATAGATTCTTTCGAAAGTAAGAGAAAAGATACTGGAAAACATCAAGCTGAAAGTCATGTGTTTACTTTTTTAATCTTCTGTTGAAATATAGTCTACATACAGAAAATTACATGCATAATTACATGGCTTAACAATTTTTCACAAACTGAACACACCATGTAACCAGCACCTAAATCAAGAAACAGACTGTCAATCATTCTACAAACCTCCACTCCTGCTTTCTTGTAGTCATTACCCCTTGCTTCAGGTTAACCACAATCCTGACTTTAATAGCATAGATTAAAGCTCACCAAGTGCTGTGTGCATTTACGTCACTATCACTCTGAACTACATTATGATGTGAGACTACAATGCACCAATAAAAGTATCTTTAAAGCTGAATGTGGTGGTGCATGCCTGTAATCTCAGTACTTGGGAGGCTGAGACAGAAGGATTGCAGGTTCGAAGTCAGCCTCAGCAACTTAGTGAGGCTGTCAGCAACTAAGCAAGACCCTGTTTCCAAAAAAAAAAAAAAATAGGGCTGGGGGTATAGCTCAGAGGTAGAATGCCCCTGAGTTTAATCCACAGCACCAAAAAAAAGTATATTTAAAAAATAGAGCTGGGCGTGGTGGTGCATGCTTGTAATTCCAGTACTTGGGAGGCTGAGACAGGAGGATCACAGGTTCATGGCCAGTCTCAACTAATTAGTGAGGCCCTTTGCAATTTAGCAAGACCCCGTTTCAAAATAAAGAATAAGCGTGGTGGCGCACGCTTGTAATCCAAGTACTTGGGAGGCTGAGACAGGAGGATCACAGGTTCACAGCCAGCCTCAGCTACTTAGTGAGGCCCTCTGCAACTTAGTGAGACGCTGTTTCAAAACAAAGAATAAAAAATAGGGCTGGGGGTGTAGCTCCAGAGGTTGAATGCCCCTGGGTTCAATCCCCAGTTCTGGAAAGGGAAGGAAGGAAGGAAGGAAGGAAGGAAGGAAGGAAGGAAGGAAGGAGAAGGAAGGAAAATATGGCTGAGGGTATAGCTTGGAGGTAGAATGCCCCTGGGTTCAATCTCCAGTACCACAAAAAATAAATTAATTAAATAAATAAATAATATAAAAGCATAGATTAGATAGATCTTGCTCTTTCTTGCTTCATTTTGGTTTCTTTCCTTTATCACTATACTTGTGAAATTCATGAAATTGATGTATAATTGTTTATCATTATAGTTGTCGCCATATAATATTCTATTATATTAATAATTATTCATCCTAGTGTGTGTGCATAAAATCATTGGTTGGTCTTCCTTTCCTTATTGTTTGGAGTCTTGCTTTTAAATCGATGTTTCACCTGCCATGGGAAATTAGCATTCTCAGACTTCCTCTTAATACTCTTCCCTTCCATCTGCTATTTGTTTTTTTAAGTCATAACTTTGAAATAACACCAATTGCAGTTTTAGTATAAATGTTTAAAATACAATGAATACTGAAAGAGATGACAAATTTGCATGTAGAATGTAGGAATAAGGTAATTTATATATGTGCTAGCTCTGTGCTCCCATATTATTCTGTGTTTCCCCCATTATAACACTTATACTAGAATTGATGGAGTTACTTCAGTTACTCATTACTGGAAATATCGACTTCCAATTCCAACAAGCTTAAGTTAAAGAGCAGAAAATGTTATTGGTTCCATAACTGTAAAGGCCAGTGCTCTTTTCTCTCCCTGATCAGTCTTTTCTACATGATGACCAAGACAATCACCGAAAGCCCGATGTCATTCTACTAGCTGAGCAACACTGATGCAATTCAGTTTTTTATGATAGCTATGTCAGGAAATTTCCAGGGATTGGTCTGCCTTTGATCCTATGCAAAGTCCTGAAACAATCATTGTGGTCAGAGGAATGAGGCAGTCTGAAATGGCACCTCTACATAAGGGGTGGGTGGCATCCCCTTCACCTGAACCCAAGGGAATAGATTCTCCATTGGAAAGAACTTCTAGCCATTGATAGCTAGAAAAAGGGGAGGGCTGGGAAGTAGACAGAAAAAATAGATACCTACTCCAGTACCATAGTGTTGTGCTTGTTAATTAGATTGTAAGCCTTCTGAATGAAAAAACTGAATCTCTTTCTTGCTCATTATAGTATTCTTGAAACCTAGCACAGTACGTGGCACAGAATCAAAGCTTAGTGTAGATCCGTTGAGTAAATCCTTTCCTACATTTTAAATTATCAATCTTACAATTTCAAGGTTTAGATATTCATATTATGCTCTATGATCATAATATTCTCAGTTGGTTTTAGCATTGTATCTAATTTGATTTAGTACATCAAAAATTCTTCTAATGCAACTTGTCCATACCTGAGCTTTCATTTTGAATAAAATAAGTTAGCCGAACTTCATCACATAGTTTTTTTCAAGAAGAGTTAGGGCCGGGTGTGGTGGTGCATACTTGTAATCCCAGTACTTAGGAGGCTGGGACAGGAGGATTGTAGGTTTGCAGCCAGCCTCAGCAACTTAGCAAGGCCCTCTGTAACTTAGTGAGACCCTGTTTCAAAAATAAAAATAAAAAATAAAAATAGGGCTGGGGATGTAGCCCTGAGGTAGAATACCCCTGGGTTCAATCCCTAGTACCACACAGAAAAAAAAAAAAAAAAGAAAGAGTTAGGGTTGCTGTATCTCCTGACTACTCACATTGAGAAAATCTTGTTACTTTTATAGTTAATTGACAAATTAGCTAGATATAAAATTTTTGAGGTGACGCTCTCTTTCAAAATTCTGTTACAATTATTCATCTGTCCTTAATCATTGAATGTTACTATGGAAAAATCCATATAGATCATTTGTCCTTGAAAGCTCAGTGACTTTACTAAATATATTATCATACTGACTGAAACTTATCAGTTTTTCCTAGGAACATAGTATGAAGACTCAAGTTTTATTCAAGGGAAGTTTTTTCCTTATCTCTGTAAATATTTTTCCTCTACTCTGTTCTATTATCTTCTTTAGGACTTCTCATTGTGCACATGTGGTATTTAGGAGGATGGGAATCCAGGATTTATGGGACCTGAAGCTTATAGAGGGCCTCTATAAGAAAAAGAATACAAAATTAGGCTTGAAGGTAAGTATTTAGAATGAAACAACTCTCTCTCTCTCTCTACCTAGTGAGGCCCTCCGCAACTTCGTGAGACCCGGTTTCAAAAATAAAGCATAAAAAAAAAAAAATAGGGCCGGGGGCGTAGCGCGGCGGTAGAACGCCCCTGTGTTCAATCCCCGGTACGGCAAAAAAAAAAAAAAAAAAGAATGAAACAAGAAGTTACAAATTAAAATGAAACCAAAAAAAAAAATCCAGAAAAATAATCAGCATACATTTATAATACTTCTCTTTCAAAAGATGTTCCAGGTTCATTTCCTACCCCAGACCTAGAATCAAGAATTTCTCCAAGTAGTACTGGTTTCTTTCAGTGGATATTATAACTTGAAGTTTATATTTCTGAAAGTGCTACTGAATTGCTCTTTTTTATGTCTTTTCAGTGGGCAAATGATTTTCTGTATATCATATATATGTCATTAGTTCTTACTGGTATTTCCAATTCAAATACTCAAATATAGTTCAGTAGGGTTTTTGCTGAACTTTTACTATATTATTTTTGTATCTTCTTTTTCAAAAATCCTGAATCAAGAATCTTGGTTCTTTAGGTTTAGGGGATGATTGAATTATGATATCCCATAATTACTCCTTTTTTATGCTGTCATACATATACAACAGCCGCGGAGTAACAATACCAATACTACCATTGACTACTAAGAATATTTAATGAAAGCATTAAAAGTTTTTTGGAGCCAGGCGTGGTGGCACACGCCTGTAATCTTAGTACTTGGGAGGCTCTAACAAGAGGATTGCAAGTTTGAGGACAACCTCAGCAACATAGCAAGGCTCTCAGCAACCCAGTGAGACCGTTTCCAAACAAAAAATAAAAAGGGTTAGGGGTGTAGCTCAGAGGTAGAATGCCCCTGGGTTCAATCCCTAGCAACACACACACACACACACACACACACATATATTGGCATATGCTCTCTTTATTCTTTCATTTTTAATCTATTTACTTATAGAATGTAGACATTAAGAAAACAAATGATGCTCTCTCACTTTTATCTTTTGTTAGATCTTAGTTCCACAAATTAATATACATTTCTCACCCCATTCCTTATGCCATTTTGTTTATCTGAAACTCATTCGTTAGTAGATTTCTCACTAAGGGGTTATGGGAAAAATATTCCTTGCATTCTTACATTTTGATAATAGTTTGGGATTTTGCTAGATTTAAAATCCTTGTATCATATCTTTTTTCCTTACACAGGGATACTTCTTAGTGTGTGATTATAGATATTTCTTGTTTTGCGAACATGGAGTCTGTCCTCCCTCTCTCTTCCCTTTCTTTCTTTCTTTCTTTCTTTCTTTCTTTCTTTCTTTCTTTCTTTCTTTCTTTCTTTCCCTCCCTCCCTCCCTCCCTCCCTCCCTCCTTCCTTCCTTCCTTCTTTCTTCTTTCTTTGAACCCAGGGGCGTTCTACCTCCGTGCTACACCCCCGGCCCTATTTCTTTATACTTTATTTTGAAACCAGGTCTCACGAAGTTGCGGAGGGCCTCACTAAGTAGAGAGAGAGAGAGAGAGAGAGAGAGAGAGAGAGCTGAGGCTGGCCGTGAACCTGGATCCTCCGGTCTCCGCCTCCCAAAGTACTGGGATTACAAGCGTGTGCCACCACGCCGGCTTTTCTTTCCTTCCTTCCTTCCTTCCTTCCTTCCTTCCTTCCTTCCTTCTTTCTTTCTTTCTTTCTTTCTCTTTCTTTCTTGTTGTTTTGTGGGATCTTGTGGGGAAAGGATAGATTTTTATAGAGAGAAGATTTTTTTTTTTGCGGTACCGGGGATTGAACCCAGGGGCATTCTACCTCTGAGCTACACCCCCGGCCCTATTTTTTATCCTTTATTTTGAAACTGGGTCTCACGAAGTTGCGGAGGGCCTCACTAAGTAGCTGAGGCTGGCCGCGAACCTGGATCCTCCGGTCTCAGCCTCCCAAGTACTGGGATTACAAGCGTGCACCACCACGCCCGGCTAGAGAGAAGAATTTAAAATACCCATATCTACTCTCTTTAAGTGGTCTACTTTAAATAGGTGCCCATTTTTGTCATCTTTTTGTCACAATAATTTGAAACATTTCTACCTTACACATGTATTTTGCAAAATAGAGGTTCATGACAGAATAAATAAAACCAAGTATGTGGCTTTGACTATATTTTGCATTTCTCTTGGAAGATTTCAGTTTCATTTCTTGCTTTTTTCCACCAGGCATTCTCCCTATTTGAGGTAATGAGGACCATATATAGAACAGAAACAAATGTAAAATCTTATTTTCTCGAATTAGCAACCTATAGTAGTAATCATGAAATTAATACCAGTGTTCAACGTCCTAAGTTCCCTGTCTAATGCTCTGATCCAGTGATGGACTGGTAAATTGGCTCTCTGGCAAAATAAAATAAAATCTTGATTTATAGTATTTGCCAGTTTGTGTGGAAAAAATACACCCACTGTGGATAATTTCAGCTACTAATGGTTTAATGACTGGCTTATATAATTCCTGAATATTTAATAATTGGTTCTCATGAAGTGGCATGAACTTTCTAGCAACTCATTTCTTCCATCCCATTCCAAGATGATTTGTGTGCTTTACATTTATCATGTATGGAATTCTAGTCCTTATTTCATGGAAGACTCACTCCAGAAAACTCACAACAGCTGATGTCAACCCATTTCTCCCCTCTATAACCTATACAGAATGTAGGTTATGCTTCAACAAATGATACTTCCTAAGACTCTTGTCAACTCATTCTTGCCTTGGTAACCCACAAAACTCCAAAACCATCCCCCACAGTCTACATATGGTCATCAGTTTGCATTGCTCAATGAGACTAGGCTTTACTAGCAGAGCTCTACTTAATTTGGCTCTGGGCATTTTAATCAGATTTTGAGTGATGGTCTTACCTTTTGACAATTTTGGAACTTCCACCGAGATTGTGTGTGTGTGTGTGTGTGTGTGTGTATCACTGGGGATTGAACCCAGGGGCACTCTACCTCTGAACCATACCCTCAGCCATATATATAGTAAGCCATATATAAGTGACTCTGTCCCAACAGCAATCATGAGTTCTGGTTTGTTTCACTGAGTTCTTATTAACAAATATGTATCGAGTTCTTATTAATTATTCTTCAAATATTTTTTGAATTCTTATTAACAAATAGAATTTGTTATCCTAGGATTTTATAACCCAATAGGTCTTTATATAAAGTTTTTGTGCCGGGCGTGGTGGCGCATGCTTGTAATCCCAGTACTTTGGGAGGCGGAGACCAGAGGATCCGGGTTCGTGGCCAGACTCAGCTCTCTCTTGCTCTCTCTCCCTGTCTCTTTCTCTGTCTCTCTCTCTCTCTCCTTAGTGAGGCCCTCCGCAACTTCGTGAGACCCGGTTTCAAAATAAAGTATAAAAAATAGGGCCGGGGGCATAGCGTGGAGGTAGAACGCCCCTGCGTTCAATCCCCAGTACCCCCCCAAAAAATAAATAAAAAAATAAAGTTTTTGTATAGTGTAATTTGACTTTTAGTTTGGGAAGTGTACTCATTTGGTAAATAATTAGACCTAAATTTTTTGGGGGGTACCGGGGATTGAACCCAGGGGCATTCTACCTCCGGGCTACACCCCCAGCCCTATTTTTTGTTCTTTATTTTGAAACAGGGTCTCACTAAGTTGCGGAGGGCCTCACTAAGTAGCTGAAGCTGGCCGTGAACCTGCGATCCTCCTGTCTCAGCCTCCCAAGTACTGGGATTACAAGCATGCGCCACCACACCCGGCTCTTTCTTTCTTTCTTTCTTTCTTTCTTTCTTTCTTTCTTTCTTTCTTTCTTTCTTTCTTTCTTTTTTAAATGATACTGGGGTTTGAACCCAGGAGTGTTCTACCTCTGAGCTATACCTTCAGTCCTATTTTATTTTTTGTTTTTGAAACAGGGTCTCACTAAGTTGCTGAAGCTGGCTTCAAACCTGTGATCTTCCTATCTCAGCCTCCCAAGTACTAAGATTACAAGCGTGCACCACCATACCTAGTGACCTAATTTTTGCATAAGCTTGTTAGACCTTTTGGTTTGAAAGTAGGTGCACCATTCAGTAAATATTTTCAACATTAACTTGCTATGCTTTGGCTGCTTATTTTGCTTTCTTGTATTCGACAATTTGTACAAAGTCTTGTCTCATGTGTTTTTGTTTTGTCTTGCATTGTCCTGTGTTGCTGAATTGTATAAGAAAGCACTCTATAAAAAACAGATGGAAGAATAAGCCTAAGAAGTCTCCATTCCAAAGCCGGGCGTGGTGGCGCACGCTTGTAATCCCAGTACTTGGGAGGCTGAGACAGGAGGATCCAGGTTCGAAGCCAGTCTCAGCTACTTAGTGAGGCCCTCCGGAACTTAGTGAGACCCTTAGCTCAGAGGTAGAATGCCCCTGGGTTCAATCCATAGTACCACACACAAAAAAAGAAGTCCCCATTCCAGTTCAAGCTGCCCAAGAGACTAATGGCTAAAATCTGTTAGAACAGCAACCAATTTATACAAAAATAATAGTCAAATTTTGCGTTGGGCCGGGTGTGGTGGTGCATGCCTGTGATCCCAGTACTTGAGAGGCTGAGACAGGAAGATCACAGGTTTGCAGCCAGCCTCAGCAATTTAGCGAGCCCCTCAGCAATTTAGTGAGACCCTGTTTCAAACTAAAAAGGGCTGGGAGTGTAGCATCGAGGTAGAATGCCCTTGGGTTCAATCTCCAGTACCAAAAAGAAAAAGAAGATAAAATTTTTGCCCTGGGTTTCCTACAAAACCTTCAAGAGGACACCCTCTGTCTTTCAATTTCAGGGTCACATTATATAATATAGTCCCTGATAGAGGATCAATGAGCGTCAAATTATTGATTGTACAGCACTGCCCAAGCCTCTGCGTGCACAAGGAACCCAAGGCACTTCATCAGCACACACTTTTGACTTACATGTGTGTCACAAATTTGTCTATGTCAAAGCTGCAACCTCTTCCTGCTTCCCATTTATATTACACTATAATCCTAATTTTTGAACTAATAATAATAAATGGCATTTTTCTTAAACTTAGAATGACAGTGGCCATTATGGTGAACTTTGTACATGTCAAAGAAATACAATCAAGAGGAGTTCTATGAAAATTAAGAGACAAAATACCAAACACTTAGTAGTCAGCTTCTTAAATTAGTAAACTGAGGCCCCCAAACAAAATGTTGACTTAAAAATACTCCCTATCAATTTGAATCAACTTTCTGACACCTCCCTCCTGTGTTCTCTCTACTCAGTTTTATCTTCACCACTCTTTTTATTCTATTTTTTCTTTTTGGTACTGGGGATTGAACCCAGGGGGCATTCTACCTCCAAGCTACACCCCCAGCCCTTTGTATTTTTTATTTTGAAGTAGGGTCTTGCTTAGTTACTAAGGCTGGCCTTGAACCTGCGATCCTCTTATCTTAGCCTCCCAAGTAATGGGATTATAGGTGTGTGCCACCATGATGGGCTTTGTTGAACATTTGGTATATGAAAAGTATCAAGATAGGTGCTCTAGGCTGAAAAAGTAAATTACAAAGCTTCTGCTCTTAATACTTTTATAATTTAATTAGTGAAATGGGATATACTTATTAAAATATATCACAAAATAATAGCTCAATAAGTGTCTGAAATTAGGGGCAAGAAGAAAGGCACTAAAAGATGGTAGTCAGCCAGGCATAGTGGCCCATGCCTGTAATCCTAGTACATGGGAGGTTGAGACTGGAGGATTGCAGGTTTGAGGACAGCCTCAGCAAGTAGTGAGGCCCTGTTAATAAAATAATAAAATAAAATAAAATAGGACCAGGGTGTAGCTGAGAGGCAGAATGCCCCTGGGTTCAATCCTCAGTACCCCTCCCCCAACACACACAAAAAGATGGTAGTCAGGTGCAAGGACTTTGGGGCTATAGACTGGGTTGAGGTCAACTCTGCAATTTCACAATATGTGTGACAAGGAATAAGTTCCTCAACTACTGTAAGCCTCAGTCTTTCCTTGTTAGATAAAAAAAGTTTAAGAAAAGCATAAAGGAGTAATAATATTACTTATTTCCTAGAAACATAATATACATTAATTTGAATAATGTATAAAACACACTTATCATGGTCCTAGAACAAAGTAAGTGCTCAGTAAATTATTTCTGTCATGCAGCTCTTACAGACATTTCATGTGGCTAAATCTGGAAACCAGGAGGATGCTGGTCTATACCCCTAAGCTCATTCTGTGTAGCCAGATGAGCACTTCTGATCATTCATACAGCTCTCAGGTCAGCTAAGCTGCTCTGGGGTACGGTCGGTAGCTTTCTCAGATAGCTTCCTCCTCCTTGGCCCCAACCATCACGTCTTTTCCTTTAACTTCCAGCCCTTACAGGAGACAGTAACCTCTTTTCCTCAGTGAGGTCATGGATTTCTCTGGTAATTACTTGGCAGCTCCATTCATCACAGATATTTGCCCAAGCATGTTTTGTTTCAAAGTAGCTTAAGTCACGACCAAAGAATTCTGCAAATGAACATTCTTCAGTCATGGGAACAAAGGGTCCTTAAGTATAATTAAATAAACCAGATTAAAATAATTCCTAATTGTCCACATGTAGACCCAATTCGAATGGGAAACTGTGAGAAACAGGAGGCTTATCCTTATAATATGCTTCCCCTCTGTTATTTTCCACCAATCTTTGGTTTAACATTAAAGCTGGCACAAGCTGATCTGCTAATAATTATATCACCAAGAGGAATGTGAAGACTTGAGCTTTTATTTTTCTCTAACATAGAAGATTCAAATCTTTTTCTAAGATCTAAGGGGTTGATGGGCTTTTAAGTGTACAAAGATAGTTAGTAAAAATGCTAAGGAGCCAGGCATGGTGGCGTGTGCCTGTAATCCCAGTACTTGGGAGGCTGAGGCAGGAGGATCGCAGGTTCAAGGACAGCCTTAGCAACCTTGCGAGACTCTCAGCAACCTAGTGAGACCCTGTTTCCAAACCAAAAGAAAAATTTTTTTAAAGAGCTTGGGGTGTAGCTCAGAGGTAGAACACCCCTGCTTTCAATCTCACACACACACACACACACACACACACACACACACACACACCCCACATGCTTTGGGAGGGTTGGGGATGTAACTCATTGGTAGAAAAATTTTAACAAAATATATGCTGAAGAAGAAAATAAGACTTCCAAGAGAAAAGAAATCAACTTCATGTTCAGGGAAGTTTTTTGGGATTTATGGTTCTTATTTTTCTAATATAGGCAAATTTTAATTTACTAACCACCTGTACATAGAAATATACATAGAAATGGCATTTTATCTCTCTGCTAACAGAACCTCACCTACCAAAGATGCCCTGTGCCAGGATGTTATCAGTGGCTAATCAGTTATGTGCTTAACAATGACCTGGGGTATGCAGAGTCTCTGGTTCCAACACAGGAATTCTGATTGCACAGAACTGTGGTATGGCTCAGAAATTATTCTAATTCGGGTGTTTCAAAAACCTTGCTCTGTATCTATCACCACGGCTGCACAACCCATCTCTTCCCTGTTGGCCATACTGCCTAAATCCTGCCAGCATGCTCCATTTATCTCAGAGCTCAGAGCTTCAGAGAGGTCCAGGAATCACTGGATATATTCAGGGCTCTAGTTTAAAGGGACCAGGGCTCAGGAATATCATGGCTACTATGTAAATTTACTGCAAGTTAAATAGGCTTTTAGGCCAGGGATGGTGGTGCACGCTTGTAATCCCAGTACTTGGGAGGCGGAGACCGGAGGATCCGGGTTCACTGCCAGCCCCAGCTACTTAGTGAGGCCCTCCGCAACTTCATGAGACCCGGTTTCAAAATAAAGTATAAAAAATAGGGCTGGG
>PVJS01058050.1:0-11884 GCA_004027185.1 Glis glis
CTCTGTCCAAATAAGTTCACATTCTGAGGTACTAAGGGTTAGGACTTCACCATATGAACTTTGGGGGACACACGTTGACCTGTAATACCTGCTAAGCAGTTTCAGTGTCAGTACTTGTTTCCTTTTTATGGCTGAATAATATGCCATTGTATGTAAACATTTGTATATTGAATATCAACCACAAGGCACCTGCCAGTACAAAGCACCCGTCCCAGGCTCCTGTGCCCATCTGTGTGACGTGGAGCATTGATCTCACAGCTGGAGCTCACAAGTCTCCAATCTGTGAACTTGTCCCTACTGTCCTCTTTGGAAGAGCATTAGTCCTTGCAAGCAAAAGTAAAAGCAATACTGAACAAAGGGGAAGCCAGGTCAAGCCTCTGATCCTGCGACTCATTTTAAAAAATGGATTTTATTTTCAAGCCTCTTTCCTCTTCCTGCTCTTATTCTCAGCACTGTCTCCTTCCCCCAAGTGCACAAACATACTCACATTAAAAGCATTTTTTAATACAGACCATGGTGAAGAGGGGCGTAGCCCAGATAGGAAGCAGAGCCCTTTGAGAAGCCCCAGCCGGTGCCAGTCCCTCCTGTTGTCATGGTTACCGGATCTGGTCCCTTGGGCTGACCGCAGACTAGAGCCTGTCAGAGCTTCTTCACACTCCCCTCCCTGCACCTGTCTCAGCATGAAAGAGGGACCTTCCGAGTCCTCTGAGCTTCAGAACCAGCTGCACTCCTGACTTGTACATTTTCCTCCCTTATCCCCACAGACAAGGGACCTGCATACCTGCTGACCAGGGCCCCTCTGAGAATGACCCAGAGTCATCATTAGCTTGCTGCAGACCTGGCCCCTCTCCCCCATCCCAGAGGCCTCAGTGGTAAAGACACATGTCTGTGTTGGTTCACACCCCGTCTGCAGGAAGGACCACAGCAGGGTCACATCCTTCTGCCTCCAAGTCCCTCATGCACAAGTTGTTTTACTCCCTCCGGTCTCCTCTCTCCCTCTTCCCTACTTCCCCCTGCATCAAATTAATTTTGCCGCTTTGAAAGTCCCCTGGGGCTGGGCTTGGTGGCGCATCCTTGTAATTCCAGTACTTGGGAGGCTGAGACAGGAGGATCACAGGTTCACAGCCAGCCTCAGCTACTTAGTGAGGCCCTTCGCAACTTAGCGAGACCCTGTTTCAAAATAAAGAATAAAAAAATAGGGCTGGGAGTGTAGGTCAGAGGTAGAATGCCCCTGGGTTCAAAAGTCCCCTGGAGGAAGAAATGCCCACTGGGATTCCAGAGAGGCAGGAAGGAAAGTGGGACGGTTCAACAGTGCTCCTATCATGTGTTGCTTCATTTTCGCCTTTTAGGATGAGACTCGTGGTTTCTGGGACTTGGGCTGGGGCTTCTGCACTGACAGCAGAGTCAATGGAAAGGAATTGAAGATACTAAGAATAGTCTGCAGTATGGCATAGGCTTCTGGAACATGGACTTTTATCCTTGGCTCCACTCTTGGTGGGACCAGGACATTTGGAGCTTGTAGAAGCTTCCAGGAAGCTGGGCATGGTGACACAAGCCTGTAATCCCAATACTTGGGAGTACTGAGATAGGAGGATCTCAAGTTCAAGGCCAGCCTCAATGACTTAGCAAGACCTTGTTTCAAAATAAAAAATAAATAGGGCTGGGGTTGTAGCTCAGAGGTAGAATGTCTGTAGGTTCAATCCCCAATAACACATACACACAGTAAATAAAAATAAAAAATAAAAGTTTTCAGGAGCCTAGTGCAGTAGCACACACCTGTAATCCCAGCTACTCAGGAGGCCAAGGCAAGAGGATTCAAGTTTGGGGCCAGCCCCAGCAACTTAGAGATACCCTGCCTCAGCCGGGCGGGTGGCACACGCTTGTAATCCTAGTACTTGGGAGGCTGAGACCAGAGGATCCGGGTTCTCAGTCAGTCTCAGCTACTTAGTGAGGCCCTCTACCACTTAGTGAGACCCTGTTTCAAAATAAAGAATAAAAAGTAGGGCTGGGGGTGTAGCTCGGAGGCAGAATGCCCCTGGGTTCAATTCCCGGGACTGCAAAAAAATAAAATAAAAATAAAGTAAAATGGGCCGGGCACGTAGCTCAGTGGTAGAACGCCCTTGGGTTCGATTTCCATCGTGGGGTGAGGGGGCAGTGGGGAGTTTCCAGGTAATTCTGATGTCTGGCTACCTATGGGGACTGCTATTCTAGGGACAGAGGCCTCTAGGAGAGCCGAACACTTTGAGAGAAGATTAGTAAAGCGGTAGGTGACACCTAATCCTCCATGCCCAGCAATGCGGCTAATTAGGCACAAAGCAGGGACAGAAATAACACACCCCAGGCTGCCTTTGGCCAAGCCAGGTAGGACCTGAGCTTCATTTAACCCTGCTTGGCCAGGATGGAAAGTAAGACTCCAGCGATCCACTTTCTCTGCCGCTGGGCTTGGTGGGTTGCTGCTAACCGTAGAGGCCGCCGGCCGCCCACCCGGGGAGCGCTTGCAGGTGATGCAGAACCTTCGCAGGAACAGGCCGTTTCTGCATTCTGCTCCCAACTAGTTCTTTTTTTTTTTTTTTTTGCGGTACTGGGGATTGAACCCAGGGGCGTTCTACCTCCGAGCTCCACCTCCAGCCCTATTTTTTTATACTTTATTTTGAAACCGGGTCTCACGAAGTTGTGGAGGGCCTCACTAAGGAGAGAGAGAGAGGGAGAGAGAGAGAGAGCTGAGGCTGGCCGTGAACCCGGATCCTCTGGTCTCCGCCTCCCAAAGTACTGGGATTACAAGCGTGCGCCACCACGCCCGGCTCCCAACTAGTTCTTTTCCTTACTCCTGAAGAAAAGTCACGTTAGACACAAGCGGCTGCTTTCTTCTCTCAGCAGAAGGTGCCTACGTGACGAGTGGGTCCACGCCGGGGCCGGAGGGGTGTTTGTCGCAGGCGGGCTGGCGGCTGACCTCTCTGTCTCTGTCTCTGTGTGCTTTGTAGTACAAAATCGGACAGCTGTACATGATCAGCAAGCACAGCCACGAGCAGAGCGACCGGGGAGAAGGGGTGGAGGTCGTCCAGAACGAGCCCTTCGAGGACCCGAACCACGGCAACGGGCAGTTCACCGAGAAGCGGGTGTATCTCAACAGGTGAGTCGCAGCAGCCGCAAGGGCGCCGGGGACCCCAGCACTTGCCCACAGCACCACTGGGGTAAAGGCGGCGGGTGTCCCGGGAAAAAGGTCACTTGAAAAGTTATTGTGTTCACTTGATACAACCACCAATCTTACTGCTTCCCAAAACAGCCTCCACCCCCACCCCTCGCGTTCTGTGAAATTGACCTCAATGGCTTTTTTTTTTTTTTTTGGTATTAGGGATTGAACCCAGGGGGCATTCTACCTCTGAGCTACACCCCCAGCCCTATTTTATTTTTGTATTTTGAAAGAGGGTCTCACAGGCCAGGCGTGGTGGTGCACACTTGTAATCCCAGTACTTGGGAGACGGAGACCAGAGGATCCGGGTTCACCACCAGCCTCAGCTACTTAGTGAGGCCCTCCACAACTTCGTGAGACCCTGTCTCAAAATAAAGTATAAAAAATAGGGCCGGGGGTGTAGCTTGGAGGTAGAACGCCCCTGGGTTCAATCCCCGGTACTGCCAAAAAAAAAAAATTAATAAAAAAAAAAAGAAAGAGGGTCTCACTAAAATTGTTGAGACTGGCCTCAAGCCTGCAATCCTCCTCTTTCAGCCTCCCAAGTGCTGGGATTACTAGCGTGTGTCTTCATGCCCAGCTTTCCACTGCATTTTTTTTTTTTTTTTTTTGGTGGTGGTACTGGGGATGGGATCCAGGGGCCTTTTACCTCCGGACTACACCCCCAGACCTATTTTATTTTTTATTTGGAAACAGGGTCTCACTAAGTTTCAGAGAGCCTCTCTAAGTTGCTGAGGTTGGCTTTGAACCTGCGATCCTCCTGTCTCAGCCTCCCAAGTACTGGGATTACAAGTGTGCACCACCATGCCTGGCTCTTCCACTGCATTTTTATTAGAATTTACTATTAGTCTTACTTCTCTCACCCCCTCAATGACATAAGATGAAGTCTGATTTTAGGCATGAAATGACTTTGTCTTTTCCCCCTGTTTAGGGTTAGCCATAAGGAAGTGATGGCTCTGCCTATAAACTATGGAGAAGGGCGGAGGTGGCAGTGTGCCTTTTGGTCTTGATTTAGTAGCTTTTCCGTTTACGATCAAGTGACCACTCACGTGTCTGCAAAGGGAAATGACAGCATGAACAGACACCTGTGACCAGAGTGACAGGCAGTGGCCAAGGTGGCTTCTGTTTCTGATGTGCCCCATCCTTCCCAATAGAGATTGTCACTCTTGTTGGAAGGGGAAAGTATTGAGGATTTTAAATCAGCACTAATCAAGATTACCATTTCTGCTTTGCAAAATATATTCTTTTTTAGCCCTGAGGGTTGAACCCAGGGGTGTTCTACTCTAAGCTACAACCCCAGCCTTTTTATTTTTTACTTTGAAACAGGATTTTACTAAGTTCCTGAGGGTCTCGCTAAGCTGCTGAGGTGGGCCTTGAACCTGCGATCAGCCTCCCGAGTACTGACAGTACAGACATGGGCCACCGTGTCTGGCTCTTGTTGTTTTCTTTTTGTGTGTGTGTGTGGTGCTGGGGATTGAACTCAGGGGTGTCTACCTCCAAGCTACACCCCCAGCCCTATTTTATTTTTATTTTGAAACAGGGTCTCGCTAGGTTGATGAGAATCTCACTACTTGCTGAGGCTGTCCTCGAACCTGTGATCCTCCTGTCTCAGCCTCCCAAGTACTAGGATTACAGGCGTGGTGGCGCACAACTAATTATTAGGGCTTATCTGACCTTCTCTCTATCCTATACCCCCATCCAGCCCATCTTCTTCCATTCAGATTTTTTCTAGGTTAGAATATTGGTAGTGAGATGCATTATGAAATAAATTTCATTGAAATTGGCTGTGTGGTCCAACCAGCCAGCCTGGTGTTAGCCTTTCTGTGAGTAGTTTTACACCCCTGCGACCTGTCGGGTGGTCCCATGTGCAATGGCTCAGAAGCGTTTCCAGCATGCCGCCGGATGGCGCGCTCAGTTTCTGTACTGGCATCTGTGCGTATCCACCTGTCCTCAGTGCCTCGTACACGCGCAGATGTTCTGAGAGGAGCCGTACTTGGATTCTGCCATTCCCACCTTGGCTTCACTCTCTGGTTGGTTAGAACAGACCATCTTTTTTTTTTATTTTTTTATTTTTTTGCGGTACCGGGGATTGAACCCAGGGGCATTCTACCTCTGAGCTACACCCCCAGCCCTATTTTTTATTCTTTATTTTGAAACAGGGTCTCACTAAGTTGCGGAGGGCCTCACTAAGTAGCTGAGGCTGGCCGCGAACCCAGATCCTCAGGTCTCAGCCTCCCAAGTACTGGGATTACAAGTGTGTGCCACCACGCCCGGCTAACCGTTCCGTCTTGACGGGAGACCCTGGGGCCTGCCACCAGGTGGATGGAAGTCTTCCAGGCCAGCGCCCTGACAGTGAAGGCTTGGAGCTGATAAAACCAAGGCGCCTGACTCTGATCCGGGATGCAGTAGCAGGGAATTCCCAAGTCATAATGAAATGCAAATGAGGTCGATGCCATTCACCCATTAGAGGCTGTGAGTTCCCAGGATTTGGAAGTCGTTCAGCCTCCCGCCACCTGTAGATGCACAGAAGTCACCGAGCTCCGGGTCTGGCCGGGGGCGGCTTTCTTGCAGAGACAAGACTGCTTTGGCATTCTTAGTGTGGAGGGTGTGAAGCAAATATTGAACAGGTCCCCCCTCGGGCTTCACTTCTGTAGAGCAAGAAGCCAGAGAGATGCAGAAAAATAGGAACTATGGAAAATTCCATTTCTTGGCAGACAAAGAGGTGCTCTTAAGTTATTGCCCGGGGGATGTTCTCTATGCACCAAAATCAAGACAGAGTTTTAGAAACTTTGCAACTTGTGCTGAAACAGAATAAGAAATGTCCAGCTGTCTTTTTCATGTCTATTTTCTCTAACAAAATATATGTTATTTATTTAAAAGGAGAGTCATACCATCAGTAAGAGGGAAACTTGTTATAAATAGAATATATGGACTTCCAGTAATAGTCATTAAAACGATGACTGTAGACCCTCCCCCACTTCCTATGACAAACACAGGATAAAATATAACAATATGAAGCTGAGCTCAAAACAAAGAAAGGGAAATCCTCAGGTGCTAGGGACTGGGGGAAGCAGACCAATGAGGGCTAAGGAAGCCAGAGGACAAAAGAACCAGCAGAGATCTGACACATAGGGTCTGGGGTGTCATGTCCATAAGGGGGCAGGAAATGTGGCCTCAGGCCCACACAACGGGGAGTTGGAACTGAGAATCAGGCATGAAAATGTTTTTTGACAATCTACCCAGAGACCCCATTGAAGAAACTACTAAAGGGTGTTAAATAAGCAGAAACATCCCAGGAAGAAGGAGAGAGGTGTCTAGAAGTAATGCTAGCAGGGCATGGTGGTGCATGCCTATGATCCCAGTACTTTGGGAGGCTGAGACAGAAGGATCGAAGATTCAAGGCCAGCCTCAGCAACTGAATGAGACCTTCAGCAATTTAGCAAGACCCTGTTGCAAAAATAAAAAATATAAAGGATTGGAGGGGTAGCTTGGAGGTAGAATGCCCCTGGGTTCAACCTCCAATGCCCCCCCAAATAGAAGTAATAATGGGCAAATAAATTGGTAAAATCTAGGTCAATCTGAATAAGCATAGAATCTTTTAAAAATACCAATAGTGGCTGGGCGTGGTGGCGCACTCTTGTAATCCCAGTATTTGGGAAGCTGAGACAGGAGGAGCGCAGGTTCAAGGACAGCCTCAGCAAGTAGTGAGACTCTCATTAACCTAGCGAGACCCTGTTTCAAAATAAAAATAAAAAACAGGGCTTGGGGTGTAGCTCAGAGGTAGAATGCCCCTGGGTTCAGTCTCCAGAACCACACACACACACACACACACACACACACACACACACACACACCCCAAAATACCAATAGTGACAAATTGGGAGTACATTTGTAGAATCTAAACAATAGACAACCATAACACAGAAGATAGAAGGGTAGTAATTATAGTTTTAAAAAAACATTCTAAGTTGCTAATATTGTTTAGGAATTAGAGAGAGTTGCTTATTATACCACTTTTTAAAGGCGTATATGAGCCGGGCGTGGTGGTGCACACTTGAAATCCCAGTACTTGGGAGGCTGAGACAGGAGGATCCAGGTTCGCAGCCAGCCTCAGCTACTTAGTGAGGCCCTCTGCAACTTAGTGAGACCCTGTTTCAAAATAAAGAATAAAAAATAGGCCTGGGGGTGTAACTCGGATGTAGAACGCCCCTGGATTCAGTCCCCAGCACTAAAAAAAAAAGCATGATAAATAGAAAACATAAATTTTGATGACAAAATAAATTGAAATGCCAGATTCTGGCCAATTAAACATAAGTTCCCCCCTCCTATAAAAAGAGAAAGGTGTTCAAGGAGATTGCGTTCCTATTCAAGAGGGGCATGATCTCCTTATAAGAAAAGAAAGACCCTCTGAATTTTTGCAGAATTATTTCTTGTGTAGTTTTGATGCCAAGGCCAAAAGATGTCCCTCTAACAGTTAGAGGATGATTTCATGTCAGTGTTTTATTTATGATTTTATAATAAAAAGGAGAAGAGAATAAAGAGTGACTCTTGGGAAGACAGCTAATGGTGCCTACCATGTGAACCTTGGTAACAACACTGAACAAAAATAGGACAAAAAGGAAATTTATGGATCAATCTCAGCTAAGAACGTAGACATGAAAATCCTGTATGAAACATTAACAAATCAGATATCTCAAAATAATCATAACAAATCATGTCCCTGTCAGATTAATCCCTGATATTCATTAAATTAACATTTAATAAATTTTTCTGTATACTTGTCCACAGTAAAGATAACAAAAAGCTAAGGATCTTTTATATTACCACTTCTATCTAGCATTGTGTGATAGTCCTGGCCAGTGTGTCAAAACAAGAAAGGAAGAGCTAGGGAAGGTGCTCAGTGGTTTGATTCTCCAGCACCCCCACACACACACACACACATTGCAATAAGAGATAAAGAGGAAAGGAAGAAACAAAATTATCAGTTGCAGATAGGATTGACTAATGGGAATTCCAGACATTCCATATAACTCTTAACATCAATATAAGAATTTGGCAAGATTGCTGGGTATAAATCTATATATGAAAACCAGCAGCATTTTTATAAAGCAAGAATAATAATTGCAAATTATAATTTTTTTAAAAATTCCATTTCCAATAAAAAAAGAAACTTCAAGCTACTCAGTAATGAATCGCTACTCAGTATCTACAAGGTATGCAAATCTTGTATCTCAGTATCTACAAATCTTGTATCTCAGTATCTACAAGGTATGCAAGGTATCTACAAGGTATGCAAATAAAAGGTATGCAAAAATCTACAAGGTATGCAAAATCTTTTTTGACAGAAAATATATAAAACATTTGAGGAGGGCATTCTAAAAGCCTGAGACAAGTTAGTGAGATATACCATATTCATGGATTGAAATGCTATATTATAAACTTGGCATCAATTTCTAAATCAATCTATAAATTGAATGCAAATCTAGTTAAAATGTCAATAGTGTTTTTAAAAATAGAACTAGAGAAGATAATCCTAAACCGGGCGTGGTGGCCCACGCTTGTAATCCCAGCACTTTGGGAGGCGGAGACCGGCGGATCCTGGTTTGCGGCCAGCCTCAGCTCTCTCTCTCTCTCTCTCTCTCCCTGTCTCTCTCTCTCTCTCTCTCTCTCTCTCTCTACCTAGTGAGGCCCTCTGCAACTTCGTGAGACCCGGTTTCAAAATAAAGTCTAAAAAATAGGGCCGGGGGTGTAGTGTGGAGGTAGAACGCCCCTGCGTTCAATCCCCGGTACCGCAAAAAAAAAAAAAAAAAAAAAGAAAATCCTAAAGTTCATATGAACAATTAAAGTTCACTAAGTAAGAGGGACTTTCCCTACCGGTACCACAGCTTTTGATAAAGTAATTGGAATTAAGGTAGTGGCATACTACAACAGAGTTAAACAAACTCATAGAACAAAATGGCCCAAAATCGATTCAAGCTGAGGAAAAGATGAACTCTTCAGTATATGATGCAGAGATGATTGTATTTTCAATTAGAAAAATAACTGGAAAAGGATGGGTAAATTGTAAAAAAAACAAACAAAAATACATGTATATATACACATATAGAATGATGCCTCTTATATATATCTTTAAATATGTAGAACATTAGCACAATTATACATACACACACACACACACACACACATATATACATATATGTATATGTATATATAAAATTTCCAGATAACTACAAACATGGTAAAAGCATCCTAACATGGAAAAGCCATGTGGTTACTTTGGGGAAGGCAGGGAACTTTATTATATCTGTATCTGTAACATTTGATTTCTATTTTTTTTTAAAAAGTAAAACAATCATCACAAATATAAGGAAAATGTTGATTAGTTCAGTCTGGGTGGTAATGTTGAAGTTCATGAAACGCTACATCAAAAATGATCAATTTTAACCGGGTGTGGTGGCCTCGCCTGTAATCCCAGTACTTGGGAGGCTGAGACAGGACAATTGCAGGTTTGAGGCCAGCCTCAGCAACTTAGCAAGACCCTCAGCAACCTAGTGATACCCTGTTTCAAATAGAAAAAAAATTTTTTTAAAGGGACTGGAGTGTAGCTTGGAGTAGTATGCCACTGGGTTCAATCCCCAGTACTGCAAAAAATAAAAAATATGAACTTTCTCATGATTTATATATAAAATGAAAGACATTTTTAAAAATTGTCTTTCATTTTATATATAGTATATATAAAGTAGGATAGTAGGAGAGTCAGAGTCTCAGTCTCTCTCTCTCTCTCTCTCTCTCTCTCTCTCTCTCTCTCCACGTGCTAGGGACCAAATCCACAGCAATCGAGGCAAGCACTATACCACTGAGCTATATCCCCAGCCCCTCTCAATTGTTTTATGTATTTGAAATTCTCTTTAATTAAACATAATATTAGGTGGGGAAAATACAGCCTAGTTGCTCTCAAAGTTTGAGTAGATTAGTGACTGGTTGGATAAAGGCACAGATAATGAATAGTGTCAATCAAGAGAGGAAAGTCTAAGCCGGGCATGGTGGTGCATGCTTGTAATCCCAGTACTTGGGAGGCAGAGACCAGAGGATCCAGGTTCACAGCCAGCCTCAGCTACTTAGTGATGCCCTCCGCAACTTAGTGAGACCCTGTTTCAAAATAAAGAATAAAAAATAGGGCTGGGGGTGTAGCTCAGAGGTAGAATGCCCCTGGTTCTATCCCCAGTACTGCCAAAAAAAGAAAAAAAAAAGAGAAGTCTGTGTGTGACTTAGAAATAAAAACTCCTGGGAGGTTGAACTCAGCCCTATTGAATTTTTAAAACTAATATCTGGCCAAATGTCTACAATAGATCCTTTCCAAATTCTTGAGAAATCTACAGCCAGGAAGATTAGTGAGTCTGAAATTCTGAATGAAGATCCAGAAAAATTTCAGTAGTTTGGAATTATGAACCATTTTCCACCAAGATGAAATTAAATAGGGGCAAGTACATGGTCTTACTTTTGGGGTCTTTGGGTCCCCAAATGCCATTATACAAGAATGGCATAAAGGATTAAACTTTGCATGTTTCTTCACATGTTTCAAAGAAATACCATACTTTTGGTTGAGAATTCAATATGAAGCAACTTTATATGTGTAAACACACACACAATAACAATCAATTGTGTATATATCCATGTACATGTATGACTATAATAAATCATGAAGAATAATTATAATTATTCTTCAATTGTATCAGTAGATACAGTTCAAAAACCATATACTTCACAATCTTACCTAATCTGCTACTAGTCAGAACATACCTGGAGTATTTTTATCTGTTCCTGAATGGCACACTTTAAAATGGACAGAGACAGCCGGGCGTGGTGGCGCACGCTTGTAATTCCAGTACTTTGGGAGGCGGAGACCGGAGGATCCGGGTTCACGGCCACCCTCAGCTCTCTCACTCTCTCTCTCCCTGTCTCTCTCTCTCCTTAGTGAGGCCCTCCGCAACTTCGTGAGACCCGGTTTCAAAATAAAGTATAAAAAATAGGGCCAGGGGCGTAGCGCAGAGGTAGAACGCCCCTGGGTTCAATCCCCGGTACCGCAAAAAATAAATAAAATAAAATAATAAAATAAAATAATAAATAAAATAAAATAAAATAAAATAAAATAAAATGGACAGAGACTTCATTGTGAGCTGAAAGCCTAGAAACTTGAGTGATATGAAGAATGACTGAAGGAACCAAGGATGTTTAACCTGGAAAGGTAGACTTGGGGTGTATCACGGTGCTGTTAGGTGAAGAAGAATTAGACCTATGTATGCTTAAGAGCAACAGAACCAAGACCAGCAGGTGGAAATGCCAGGAGAGAGATTTAGGCCTAGTTTATTATTATTTTATTTTATTTTTGGTACTGAGGACTGAACCCAGGGGTGTCCTACCTCCAAGCTACACCTGCAGCCCTTTTATTTTTATTTTGAAAAAGGGTTTTGCAGCCGGGCGTGGTGGCGCACGCTTGTAATCCCAGTACTTTGGGAGGCGGAGACCGGAGGATCCGGGTTCACAGCCAGCCTCAGCTCGCTCTCTCTCTCTCTCTCTCTCTCTGTCTCTCTCTCTCTCCCTGTCTCTCTACTTAGTGAGGCCCTCCGCAACTTCGTGAGACCCGGTTTCAAAATAAAGTATAAAAATAGGGCCGGGGGTGTAGTGCGGAGGTAGAAC
>PVJS01058051.1:0-11878 GCA_004027185.1 Glis glis
AAATAAATAAATAAATAAATAAAAGAACAAAGATGGGCATGGTGGCACACACCTGTAATCCAAATATTTGGGAGGCTGAGACAGGAGGTTTGTAGGTTCAAGGCCAGCCTCAGTAATATAGCGAGAACCTCTTTCTTCCTTTCTCTCTTTCTTTCTTTCTTTCTTTCTTTCTTTATTTCTTTTTTCTTTTCATTCCTTATTTTATTTTATTGTGTGTGTGTGTGAGTGTGTGTGTGTGTGTGTGTGTGTGTGTATGGTACTGGGGACTGAACCCAGGGGAATTGTACCTCTGAGCTACATTCCCAGCCATATTTTTATCTTTTATTTTGAAACAGGGTCTCACTAAGTTGCAGAGGGCCTCACTATAAATTGCTGAGACTGGCCACGAACCTGCCTCCTCCTGTCTGAGACGCCCAAGTATTGGGATCATAGGTATGCACCACCACACCCAGCTGAAAGAAATAAAAAGTAAAAAGAGTTCAGTGTGTAGCTAGGAGGTAGAATGTCCTTAGGTTCAATTGCCAATACAAAAAAAAAAAACAAAAATAAGCAAACAAACAAAATGGAAAGAACGATGGAAGGAAGGAAGGAAGGAAGGAAGGAAGGAAGGAAGGAAGGACTTGTCAGGCTCTGTAGCTTCTGACTGGCATCTGTTTGTACATTAGGAGGTGCCCTGGGAGGTTGAGAGCTCCACACTTCCAAATGTGAACAAGCGGAAGGAGCAACAGGCCTGAGGAGAGAACTAGGTAAACAGTGCAGATAGAGAAGCAGCTGTTGAATTTATTCTCAAGGCAGCTAGCATCAAAGAGCTTACCCCTTTGACAACATGTAGAGAAGAGAGTATTTAACAAAATGCAGGCTTTGTTCTTCTCAGCATTTACAATTTCTAAGCAGAAATGAGTGGAGGGATAGAGGATATAAAGACAGCAGGTGGAAGGCCGGGCGTGGTGGCGCACACCTGTAATCCCAGCACTTGGGAGGCTGACACAGGAGAAGTGCATGTTCAATTCCAATCTCGACAGTTTAGCAAGATCCTGTTTCAAAAAAGAAAAAGAAAGAAAAAAAAACTTTAAAAGGCCTGGGGCTGCAGCTCAGAGGTCGAATTCCCCTGTGTTCAATCCCTAGTACCAATAAATAAATAAATAGAGGGCAGGTTGAATGGCGAAGAATCATACCAACACTATTTTTCTTGACTTTCTATCCCACTTTTTTTCTTGTTTTTAGTATGTAAAAAGAAGGACATACAACTAAATACAGTACTCAATTTGTTTCCCTACAATCCCGAACTTTTCTAGAACAAACTTCTGAACAACAAATGTATTGTCATAACTAGAAGGCATCTTAGAATTAATCTAAAGCAATCACTCACCTTTTCGGTGAGAAGACTAAGGCTACCAAATTTAAATGCTGTGCCCCAGTCACAGGGCTGGCTGGATGTTGTTGGCCTGCAGCTGACTCCCAAGGAGACTGGTGCTCCTGGGACACTTCATCTGCACCACAGAAAGCATGAAACGATGCACGTGACTATTCACTCAGTTCTCCCAAGGACGGCATGCACCATTGTAGAGCAACAGGAGAGAGGTTAATTCACAATATTCGGTGGCTGCCTTAGGACCTTGGTGGAGAAAGGCACAGTGGCTTCCCCTATTGCAAGCTATTTGGGAGCTGATTCAAAAATTGTCTGGACACTAATCCATAACACGGAAGCTGCTGTGAGTTTTTAAGAGTTATGCAATTAAAGTCTAAACCTGCTGGTTTGTGCTGTTGGAAGATTCCAGACTGTGGAAACCCAGGCTATTTCTTCTATGACCTTGAGTTATGATTAATTTTATATAAGCAGTGGATAATACATTTATGGGAAATCACCTTTGCTCCACCTTGAAACAGATGCATAAATTTTGCTTGTGTTCTAGTTCTTTGTAATAATGGCTTTGCCATAAACTGTCTTTTAAATAGCCGACGCTACAAAGGTCGGCTAATAAAAGCACTTTGTGTGCTTATTAGAGAAGAATAAAATGCCACAAAATTGAACAATCACCTGCGAATAATTGTCGGGAATTTGTTTCTTAAAAGAATTGGCGCTTTCTCTAAGGAGGCATCTGTAATAAAAGGTGTAGAGAAGCAGTAACACCCTCCTAGGTCACGTGATGATGCTGAAGCACAATCGAAGATAAACATTATCTGGAAAACACTGAGAAACTGAGAGACTCCAGGAGGCAGAGCTCAGCGATGGACAGGACCAAGCAGCAAGTCTAGGTTCATCACTTCAGTGACAAATGACTTGTTATTTTTCTTGTTTTCTCTGTCTGTCCACGGATAATTAAATATTTTCATGGGGAGATAAAATAACATACACTGAAATGAGTCCAATTTCTTATGCATGGCTCCCTTCTGATGGAGGAGATGACCTTGATCTTTTGATGCCTTCACCAAAGCAAGCTGTTAGTTTAATCTCTGTATAACCACTTAATTAACCCATATGGTGTGGTGCGTCAGAGGGCAGGGTCAGGCCCTTCTTTAGTACCTGCTAGCGTGGGGTTTGAGGAAGTCTGAGTACGGCTGAGGACTGAGAATGCTGAGTCATGGCAAAGTTGCTATGAGTTGTCTCAAACAAAAAATTGAAATCAGGACTGAGGAGAAAAACAGATAATTTGAATAGTATGATGGTAATCGTGTACCTTGCCTGTCACCATGATAAGGTTGGGAGGATAAGCAGATGGTCACCTTGCCAGCTGGTGAGGAATGAGCATTTAATGTTCTGACCAATGAAACAAAAGAAGTAATTTTCTGAATTTTTTTGATAAAACGGTCAAAGGTAGCTATTCACCCCTCTTGTCTTCCTGTCTTGAATGTGTATGCAATATTTGTGTGTGTATGGTGCTGGGGATGGAACCCAGGGGCACTCTACCTCTGACCTACACCCTCAGCCCTATTTTATTTTTATTTTGAAACAGGGTCTTACTATGTTGCTGAGGCTGGCTGTGAACCTAAGATCGTCCTGCCTAGTCTCCTGAGTACTGGGATGACAGGTGTGGACCACCACACCCAGCTTAGATACAATATTTGAAGAGGAAACAGGCATCTATTATCTATGAAGAGAAGAACATGATAACTAAGGCAATTTTCTAAAGATAAAACAAGAAATTAAAAGTAACTTTGTGCACTGGTCCCTGATAGCACCACTGAATAGGTAAACCCAAACTATAAACAACCTGCTGCAGGACGCTTTGTTAGGAGAGAAAATGCATCCCCGTTTGTTCAAGCCACTATACTTAGCATATGCTGGTCCATCAGACAACCAAAATCCTAATTAAGACAAATAGCAGAAAGTCAGCAGCCGGAATCAGGAGGGAGAAGGAAGGTCAAGGGATCTTGGACAGAGCATTGACTTACCATTTCCTCCTGTTTCTGTAGAATTTTATTTCAAGTTTCACAAGTTGAGTGCCTTTAATACACACACACACACACACACACACACACACACACACACACACACACACTGAGGATTGAAACCAGGGACATTCTACCTCTGAGCTATACCTCCAGCCCTTTTTATTTTTTTTATTTTGAAATAGGGTCTTGCTAAGCTTCTGAGGGTCTCCCTAAGTTGCTGAGGCTGGCCTCAAGCCTGTGATCCTCCTCTCTCAGCCTCCTGAGTACCGGAATTGCAGGTAGGGCTACCAGGCCCGCTCTCTCTCAGGAGCCCAACATCAGAGAAGAGAATGACATAAGGCTGCCTGTTGTCTTCTGACTGTCGCTAGTGTCTCAGCAGAAAAAAGCATCTCTGTCCTCTCGTTGGCCCTTCAGAACCGCTTCTGAAATCCTGCAACAGTGGTTGAGTAAGTGAAGTGGGTAATCACACTGCTTTGTTTCACTTAAAGCAAAGAGGATCATTTATCCTCTTATCAGACCTTTAGAGTGGCTCTTTTGCTAAAAACTGGCACCCTAGCAGGGAAGGAAAATTGTGTGGAAGTACATATAAAATATTTCCTGGGGACAACTGTGCAAAGTATGGGGTAAGTGGAAAACACGTGTCCTATATAAAAGTGGTCCTCTTGTCCTGGCGAAGAGCAGCTCCAGGAGAGACTGGTTCCTGCTAGGGACTCAAATATGAGTTCCGGCTTGTGCGTGTCAGACACTGAAAATTCTTGAATTGTCAACATAATAAAGAAAAAATGTTCAACATTTTTGATGCTCAAATAAAAGAAAGGCGAGAGTCTATTTTTTTTTTATACCGGGGATTGAACCCAGGTGTATTCTGTCTCTGGTATATACTCCCAGCCCTTTTTTATTTTTCATTTTAAAACAGGGTCTCACTAAGTTGCCAAGGCCAGCCTCAAACCTGTGATCCTCCTTTCTCAGCCTCCTAAGTACTGGGATTACAGTAGTGTGCCACGGTGCCCGGCTAAGAGTCTTATTTTTAAAACACACGATCTGTGACTTCCTCCCATCCCCAAATCCAAGTTCCTTGGGGCTGTAATAAAATCCTTGGGTAAATTTTCTGTTGTAGTAGCCATTGCCCTGCCTGGCTTGTCCTCTTTTACGATCCAAAGATCTCTGCAGCAGAGAGGAGGAAGGATTTAGGTAACATGTATAGAGGGCTTACAGTGAACCAGACTTGTATGAGAGCCTTATTAAACCATGTCCTGGCTGTCATGCAGTGGTAAACATGTGCGTGTAGGTGTGTGAACTGGAGGTTGGGTAGGGGATGAAGAGGGGTGGAGGTGAGGATAGCTGGGTGGGGCATGTGCCACAAGAGGGTGCAGTGTGAAGAGGGCAGTGGGGGATTTGCGATGGGGGCTTTTACATGGGGGCGTGTAGGCTGGAAAGAGTGGGTGGGGGTATGAGGAGACATGATCAGCACTTGGGGATGAGTAGATATGACCGCACTTCTCTGGGAAAAGAGACCTGATTGAGCAGCAAGGAGCCTAAGAAAGAGAGAGAACAAAAACCGTGTGAGTACTGAACGATGGATGAATGTTGGCTTTTACCATTTTACCTTGCAGGCAAGCTACAGCTGAAACTCGGCTTTCTCTAAATACCTCCAACACCTGTAAGAGAAACAAATCGACCAACAAAGGAAATACCCGGAAGTCTCTGGGAGCTCATGGCTTCTACTTGGCAGAGTCACTTACGCACAGTCCCAACGGCAATGCCGCTGAGGACATTCAGCTGAGGAATCACTGTGGAGGTGTTTCGGTTCTAGGAGAAATCAAGATGGTAAACAGGATTCATGTTTATTATCAAAAAAGCTTGGGAAAAAATCTTCACTTAAATTTTTCTCTGTGCTGATTTCATGCTATTCATCCCCACCAAAAAGGTGTACACAATATTTTCACTCATACCCATGAAGGAAACTAAAATTACAATAGGCAAATGTCTGCAGAAGGAAAATAAAAGCAAAGAGGATTTGACAGGAGAATCCAACTCTCCTCCTTCCATTCTGCCTAATAAAACTCTCAGGATAAGACCGTCAGAAACACAAGGATCAGGACTCCTAGGGTCAGAGGTCATACTGAGGCTCACCAACTTGGTGTAAGGAGACGATAAGGAAGGGTTCACTTCACCCCTCATGGAGCTTGGAGCCTTTGGCTTATAGTGCAGAGACTGTCTTTTGAAATGGATCAACATGGGAAAAGGTAGGTTTTCCTAAAAAATGTTTCCCTGGTACTTACAAGTGCACCTGTATTGTTTTCTGCAACTCAGTCATAAGATTTATAAATCTTACCAGGAAAATATGTAATTCTTCCCCTTCGGAGATACATGAAGCTGCATTGTGTGATTATAGAGACAATGATGATTATAAAGCACAGTATATTTGGATCACTTTGTTCTTGGCAGAAATTGTTTTTCATACTTTTATGAATCTGTAAAGGACAGAAAAAGGAAACATGGAGGCTGGGATATTTTCTAACATTCCTGTGATTTCTTATTTGTTTTCTGGTCCTTTAGGAGTTTGTATTCTGCCTATGTTACATGTTATACACAGGAAAGAATTGTGCAGAACAAATGACTTGAAATATAACAGTGATTTAAGGAGAAGTATAGGTATAGAGAACCATTCTCTGAGGATCTTTCCCCAAAGTCTCTGGGATACTCAGGAAATGCTTTTGCTGATGAACCTTATTTTTAGCCGTGCCCCATGGCATCTCCTTACAAAAGAAATGGGGATTCTGTTTATGCCACAGAAACTGAAGTTCTGCACAGCAGTCAATAGAAAGTAATGGATATCAATTACGCAGCTGGAACTGCTGACTTGATCAGATTTTATAACTCTCTTCTCTGGGGGTCTTTTTAATAAATCCATGGAGAGTGGTGTCATGTGTTTTATGGGAACCTTCCAGTGTTTTAATTTATACATAGAAACAAGAGAGCTTGGCCACCCTACAGTAACTCACATTCCTAAATACATAAAAAATAATGAAAAACAGAGACATAGGCTGTTAGATCTTTATTAGATGTGGAAAGGAATTGTTATCTTTGTTTCTAGGACTTAAAGGTTTCTTTGATTCCTTTTTTGCTTTGTTTTTGTTTTTGATTTTTGGTGCTGGAGGTTGAACTCAGGGCCATTCTGCCTCTGAGCTTTACCCCCAGCACATTTTATGTTTTATTTTGAGACAGGGTCTCACTAAGTTCCTAAGGGTCTCGCTAAATTGCTGAGGCTAGTCATGAACCTGCATTCCTCCTGTGTCAGTCTTTCCAGTACTAGGATTACAGGCATGTGCCAACACACCTGGCTTGATTCTTCTGTTTTTCATAATCTGAGTTTTAGAAGTTTACATTGTCCATCTCCCTGTTGAGTGGGGCGTTAGCCAGAATTCCACTTTGGACAGTACCCCTTCCTTCCTCTCTGATTTGTCTTCTCCCCTGGCCATCATCTGCATTGGGAAGGATCTGACCAAGGCTATCTCATCTAACTTTCCACCTGTAAATTGGGGAATAATAAAAGCGCCTCCTTTCCAGACAAGATTGTTACAAAGATTAAATGAGATATCACATGGGAAGATTAGAGCAGTGCCTGGGGCACAGTCAATTCTTTTAAAATGCCAACAATGAGTCATCAGGCAAACATGAACACAGTCACACCACTTCTGGTCAGCTTAGCACACAACCTGAGTAAAGACAGCACTTGAAGTGTATGTCCTAGCTGGTCATGGGGTGCATGCCTGAAGATCCAAGTACTTGGGAGACTGAGACAGGAAGATTGGAGGTTCAACTTAGCAAGACCCTGTTTCAAAATAAAAATAAGTAAATAAATACATAAAAGTGCTGGGGGTGTAGCTCAGAGGTAGAATGCCCCAGGGTTCAATCCCCAGCACCCCCCCCCAAAAAAACGTGTACATCCTCATGTTCACTGTGAAATCCTAAGACGATACTTTTCTATTCTTCCCTTTTGTTTTTTATTAAATTTCTGGATTTTTCCTAAAGTGTTTCATGAGAATCTCTTGAGGGATGAGTGGATGTGGGGCAGAGGGAACTGTTAAAATACAGACTCAAGCAGGAGGTTCATCTCCATCTTATGCTCAGAGATTCTTAGTAGACTTGTGATGAAGACCATGAATTGCATTATTGAAATCTTGTTCACCCCAAATCTCACACAGGCACCCACAGACCCCACTTAGAGAAGCAAGCTCACTGGGTTTACTGAAATGCTACTGAATTAGATGTTCTCAGCATATCAATATGCTGAGAAATTTCTGCAGTTTAAAGTCTTTTAAGGAGATCTCCAAAACCTCCATGTTATGTGTAGGCAGTTCCCAGTTCTGCCTAACTTTCCTGGAAGAATCCCATGTGCAGTACTTAAACTATCATTTCCTATTCCATGGGTTTTTTCCAAAGTAGTCAGGAGGTATCAACAACACTCCAGGATCTTCCAATCAAAGTTCTGCCACCTGCTGGACTTGGGTCCTGGGAAGATGTAGGCCTATAGAAAGCGCTTGGATGCTGGAAGCTGATTCTTTCTGTCTCCCACAGCAGGTGTAGAAATGATTACAGAGTGTCTAGCCATATTTTTTACTTGGGAACTATAGAAATGACTCACAAATTATTCCTTCCACATGCTTTCCAACAGAAGGTTTTAGCCTCTTTATAGGGCAATAGATTAAAAATAAACAGGCTTGTTAGGTCTCTTGAGGTTTCAGTCTCTGGAGTGGTTATGAGAAAATGGTGTCCATAATGGCTTCTTGTTCTCTTGGCCACAGAGATCATTTACTCTCTCTCCAACTTTGGAGGGAGAAGCTCTACATTATTTTTTTCTGTTGTAGAGATAAAACGGTCTTCTCATTCAACAAAAAGTAGAATCAATTAAAATCTTTCTTGGAGATATGTTGCCTGCTCATCAAATATGAAACAAAGTATGTAATGTGACCCTCCTCTCCATACGCACACTCACCTCTCATCAGAACTAAAGGCACTTAGAGGCTTGCGCTGTGGGAGAACAATACCATATGCATTTAAACTCTAAGGAGAAAAGGAAGAAAGAAAACTGTTGTGGTCTTTGCAATGTTTCATTTTTTGTTCATTTTTTATTTATTCATGTCATCATACAAGTTCCTAAATATAGAAGCATCCCATCTCCTCCGTGACGTCTTCCCCATGGTAAATCTAATTAAACTGCCATTAAAGCCTGTGTTCACTCTATTACGCCAAGGTGACCGCAGCAGCTACTAAATGTTAGCAGTTTCTCTCTTTGCTGGCTGCCAGGCATTTAAGGAGAAACCAGCAACAGTAGTCTCCATAGAAATAGATTTTAAACAATTATACTTTACTTTTTTTCTTTTTACAGCAAATATTTGTGAGGTTTGAAAATCAGCTGAGACAATGAATTCCCACTTGGAAAAGATACTTAAGAAATTTTCTTATATTGAATAGAGTTGGGTGGATAGCCAAAAGCAGTCTTTGAGCATATCTATGGCTTTGGATCAATAGCTCCACTCTGTATTTCAAAGAGATGCACGCCTCAGATACCTACCTTCCCAGACCTATTTGCCTGGCTCTCGAAATGCTGTTGCTGACTTCTGAGTCTAGCAGGCATGTTTTAGCCACCATGGAAATTCACTCATGCCAATTTCCATGCCTGAGTTTTTTTAAATCTAAATGTCACTGACTTTCAATTCTCTGAAGTGACCTGTACCTTGCTCCCCTCCCCCACCCCAGCCCACGGTGGTTTCTCCCTCACCTGGCTGAACTGTCAGCCCATGTTTCCTTAGCGCTGGCATTCATCATCTGCCATCAGTGGCACTTTCTGGGCCACCAACCAAGAAGGAACGAAGGGACTTGGTCATTCCTGGGCATGGATTTTTCCAATGTCTTGCTTTCTGTTTCTGTTACCCGACATATTAGTAAGGTTTAACTTTAAGTCAAGTGCCTTGGGTTTTTTGTTTGTTTGTTTTATTTTATTTTTGTACCATGGCCCCTGCATCTGGTCATATCCAGTATTTTTTTTTTTACCTCTACTGTCACCTGTTATTGTCATATTCGAGCTCTAACTATACTGTGTGACTTTGGGCAAGCAGGCTCTTTTTCCCCCAAGCTCCTTGCTATCTGCCAAAATGCACACACACACACATGCACACACACACACACACACACACACACACACACACACACATGCACCTTGTAGCAGGTCTCCTCTGTCGCAGCTCCTGTCTACCTGTGGACCCAGGGTACACCATGACCGATGGCTCACTGGGGCTCTGCTAGGTTTGTTCACAGCTCTGGTTCTCCTCGTCCTTCTTCAGATCATGAAGTTCTGCAGCTGGTCCAGTTCTGCTCTCTGCAAACACCCTGGGTCCTGGCTGAGATAGTCATAGCAGTGTGGATGTATTCCACCACCTTCTTTGTTCCTCCTCTTTAGGATGTCTCCCCACCATCAAATAGCTTTCCTTCCTCCTGGGTTTGTAGATCCATGTTTATGCTGGTCTGAGAGATGGGTACTCACACTTCAGCAAGAAGGATGGGTGTGTGGAGAAATGTCTGTTTCACCAACTAGATGCTACCTTGTGTTCTATGTAAGTCTCTATGACACTCCATGTGAGTCCATATCTAAGGGACACTCAATAAATATGAGTTCAGAATTCAAGTCAATTATTTCAAAACTCTCTTCAAAACCCTTAATACCAATTAGAGCCATCATGCATTCAGCCTCTATTAAGCTGCTAACTTACTTGCTTAAATTATCTCATTATGAACTTAGCAGTGCCATGCAGCATGTATTCTTATTTTCTATTTTATAGGTGATAAAACAGATTCAGAGAAATAAAGCAATTTTCCCCAGGTCAGCCAGTTAACAAAAGTCAGAGAAGATATTCATACTTGGGTCTCCTGACACTATGGTGCTGTACATATAACATGTGGGTTTCCCAACAAAGACCAAAACCAGAGCCTCAATATTGAATAATGGCTACCCAGTTATCTGCACACTTTCACCAAAATGTAGAAAATTGCAAAAACAGATAGATGCTTTGTTATTGATTAGCACAACTAATTTGAGAATTGCCTATATATTCTGGAATGCTGGAGCCACACTGAGGTATTTCCTTCTCTGAGTCTCAGAGTTTTGCTTTTATCCTTAGATCTGGCTTTTGAACCAAATATGTAGAGTACACCACCTTCTCCAATGGTTTAAATTAAAATATATTGTTCCAAAGTAGGTAATTTGTCAGCTGAAGGTTAATGACAGAAAAATGCTAATGATCAAATGGCAATTAGATGCATCACATTTTTAAACCAAACTCCCTTAAGAAGTATTACCGTATAATTGCACTTGAAGAAACCTGCATCAACTATGAAATCAAAGTCAGGGAATCCTTCCTTCTGAGAAGCAACATGTTTGTCTCCTTTCTCTATTTGATTTCACAAGTTTCATACATTATTTAGCAGCTGCAATTGTTGTCAAAATGTTTTGATTGCAAATGTAAATATTTATAACTATTTTATTTTTCAAAACAACTGAGGAAAAATTGTGTTGAAAACAGCAAGACCAAAACTTTTAGCTTAGCTAAAGATGAGGCATTGTGGCAAGGCCAGGATCCTCTCTGGGGCCCTCTTTCAATTTTGTTGATGAGAATACCTGGTCCTCATCAGAGAGCACGTGCCAGTGACAAGCTGGAGTGCCAGTTTGAGTCAAGGATTCCTAAACTTAACTGAATTGGATGGACTTGGACCTGGCTGTGCCCTGGATAAGCAGTCCTCATCCCAAATGAGAGAAACAAGTGCAGTTCTTCAAAGCATTTGAATTTCCAAGAATATTAAGACCCTTGAGAATTATTATCATCACAGTTTATATAAAAGGACATGATTCATGGGGAAGACACTTATAAAGTCAAACAAACAGGCAGCATCGTAGGTAGAGTCTCTGTTCTATTGCCCTCCCGTCCTCTCCTTCCTCGCTGGAACACTTGCCGATGATGTGCCCTAGTCACAGGGAGCTGTGACATGCAAAACAGGCACAGGCTCCCAGTGTCACACACTCTTGCTATCTTCCTAAGAATCAATGCATTAAGAGAGATGAATTCATCATATTTGCCTAAAAAGTTTGTTTTCAAAATGAATCTACAGTAACATAATGAAAATGTAGACATTACAATGGTCGTTACAAAAATGAGCATTCATTTTATTAAAAAGTGAAGACTGTAGATGGGAAGAAGAAAAGCGGACCCGTGGAGACTAATGGAGTTACTACATGTGAGGATGAAGTGTCCTAGCTTCCAGAAGGCTTAGAGAGTCACAGTGTCATGCCCAACATTCATCATGGAATCATCTTTTAATAAGTAAAAGCAACACAGAGGGTTTCTTTTTTTGGAATTTTGAGGGCAAGGAAAGCATAATTCCCCAGACTTAACAAAGCTATTTTCCTCCTCCTCCTCCTCCTCCTCCT
>PVJS01058052.1:0-11883 GCA_004027185.1 Glis glis
AGAATAGGGCTGGGAGTGTAGCTCAGAGGTAGGATGACCCTGGGTTCCATTCCTACCCCCCGCCACACACACACACACACACACACACACACACACACACACACACAAAACCTCTGGAATTAAAGAGTCACATGTATAGGAGTTGGGCATTTTAAAGAAGCAGTTCAGCTGCCTACCGGGTCTATTTTCAGCAGTCTGCTGCCTGAGCCTGCTACAGTTCTGTTGGGTTTATTGTTAAAAAAGAAAAAAAAGCCCATAGTTTGGCTTTCTGCTGCCTCTGTCCAATGGAACAAAGGATGTGTTGATGTGGAATCCCAGGAAGCATTACCCTGCATGCCCCTCTGTAAAATAAATGTTTAGAAAGCTATGCTAGGTTGCAGCCCATCACCGAGAAGCTAAACCTGAGAAAGGATTCCAGGAATAAGATTTTTCTCTTAGCCATTTATTTATTTTACTTCCAAAAGTTTAGTGCATTTTCCATTGGTTTCCCCCTACCATTCTGGCTGTTGTATAATCCTTTCAACCCTTCTCCTCCCTTCCTATTCTAATTCTAAAACAAATTCTTGCAGAATGGTGAGTAGGTTAAACCTGATCCCTTAGCTGGGCACTCTGCTGAGAAATAGCTGTTGATATTCTTTGGGACTGCCAGCTGGTATTCCACTTAAACCTCTCAACCTCTAAAAGGAATAGGAGTAGACTAAGGCTGCAAAGTAGTCCTAGCTCCGTTTCTAAAGCCCAGACAAAATAGCTTTATTTATTTATGTATTTAATTTTTTTTTTTCACGGTACTAGGGATTGAACCCAGGGGCATTCTACCGCCGACCTACACCCCCGGCCCTATTTTTTATTCTTTTCTTTTGAAACAGGGTCTCACTAAGTTGTAGAGGGCCTCACTAAGTAGCTGAGGCTGGCCGTGAACCCGGATCCTCCTGTCTCAGCCTCCCAAGTACTGGGATTACAAGCATGCGCCACCATGCCTGGCTTAAAGATCAGTTTTTATTGGACTTGTAGATTTGGCCTTTGGTGGGATTTGCGTGGCTTGGCCCTCTTAACCACTCATCTCAAGATAACTGCTTGCTATATCAAGTAGTTATCTTTTCAACAACTTAGTCTGGGGAATCAGGTAGTTTTAAGAGGAGGCAAAAAGGAAGACCAGTGTGCAGAAAGCATAGACGCTGCAGTCTCAGCTCCTTGTTCACTTGCGACTGATGGCTGCGGGCTTGCTCTTTCTGCGCAGGAGCTCGAGTGCCTCCAGGACCATCTGGATGACTTGGCCGTCGAGTGCAGAGACATAGTGGGCAACCTCACCGAGTTAGAGTCAGAGGTAAGCAGCGGGGCTCCCGAGGGCCGGCCACAGCAGCCAGGGCTGCTCTGCTCAGTTCCGCTGTTCCTACACTCTTGAGAGTGCAGCTCCTCTGTCAACCAAAAGAAATCTAATCACACTCTCGCCATTGGCTCTATAAAGACTATTGTGTCTGCTGACACTTTCCCTTCCAGAAAACCCCTCTAGACAGGTGGCCCTTCGGTTTTTGTCACAAAGTTATCACAGCGATTAGACCTTTCTCCTCCTTAAGAAAAGATAGCTGCTGTACCTCAATCTCTGAATTACATTCAAGAGTAATCCAAACCTTCCTCGTCTCTTATCCTTAGCTCTTTTAGTTGGTCATTTGGTAATGTTTGTGTGTTTAATGAATGAAAGTCTGGGACTCCATTTACACATAGAAGTCTGAGCACAGGTGTTTAGCCCTGTTCCATCCTGAAACCATCTAAAATATGAAACATGATATTTTAAAACTTGATAAGCATACGCATATTATTCAGAAGTACAAAGATTATTACTGTGGCAGGAAAGCAGCTAAAAATGTTAATATTATCTTGTGGGGGCAGAAACTAGAGAAATGGAACTGCTATTTTTTTATCATAAGCCTTTTTTAGTACTATTTGAATTATCAAAATTAGCTTTACATTAATTACACTTGTCAGCCAGTCCTCTTTGCTTTCTAGTTCTCAACACCCTCTTGTCCTCTCTCCCCTCTGACGTCACCTCTGCCATTCTCCTTGTCCCCGTGGTGACCTTCTCAGTGTGTCGCTCGCTCTTTTCATGGAAGGTGCTGCCTGGGTTGCTCTGTCAGGCATTTTAGCAGGTATTCCCCAGAGCAGCGGCTGTCATCCGGGGTGAAGCCAGTGATCTGGCTTATGAGCTTATAAACAAAAGACAGATGTTGCCCCTATTTTCATTTCAAACTGCTGAGCGTTTTGGAAAAACTCCAAAGGCTTTTCATGTTCTGATATCATTGCTAAGTCTTTCATCATCCCACCGCTCTTCATCCTGCCTCCTCTTTTGTTCAGGTACAGGGGGAACCTGCCTCTAGGAAGTTTGCCTCTTAGAATATAATGGAGGAGCAGCTCTGTATTCTGGGACTGTCTCATTCAAATACCAGAGTAGTTCCTAAATGTACCTACTGGACCATTTGCCCTTCGATGCGCCTCATTCAGAAGGAAAGCAGCTCCTTCTCCACCCTGGCTCTTTCTAAAGCAAAAAATATTAATCTATTTAATCTTCTACAGGATATTCAAATAGAAGCCTTGCTGATGAGAGCCTGCGAGCCCATTATTCAGAACTTTTGCCACGTAAGTGACATCTAGAGGAGCAAGGGTTAGAAACAGAACCAAATTCTTTGGGACTGGTCCCCAAGGGTGTTGGACTCCTCTCTCTCTTCAGCCTCCCGAGTGACAGCCAGTTTTGACAAGTAAAAGTTGGACATGTATGCCAGGCATGGTGATGCATGCCTGTAATCCCAGCTACTTAGGAGGCTGAGGTAGGAGGATCTCAAGTTCAAGGTCAGACGAGGCAACTGAGTGAGATCCTGTCTCAAAATTAAAAAAAAAGAGAAGCCAGGCGTGGTGGCGCACACTTGTAATCCCAGTACTTGGGAGGCTGAGACAGGAGGATCCGGATTCGCGGCCAGCCACAGCTACTTAGTGATGCCCTCCGCAACTTAGTGAGACCCTGTTTCAAAATAAGGAATAAAAAAATAGGGCTGGGGGTGTAGCTCAGAGGTAGAATGCCCCTAGGTTCTAGCCCCAGTACCGCAAAAAAAAAAAAAGAGAGAGAGGGACCACCATCCTGGGAAACCTTCATAGGTGGTCCCATTATCCTTCGTAGGTTCCATCAGCCTTCATAGGTGATAAGGTATGTGGGTTGCAGTGGTAGTTGAGATGCCCTTTATAAGAAAAGATGCAACACGGAAGCCCCGAGTTAGTTGAGTTGCTTCCCAGGAATAATCAGCAGTAATAGCGGCTCCTGCTTCCAGATGTCCCTGTGTACCTCAGTGTTGAGTGACTTCTGTTATTTTTATTACTTACTCGCTTATTTGAACTACCTAAATTATGGAAGTGAAACACCCAGGAGCCATTAGGATCTGACATCCATAGCTGGGTGTGGTGGCAGTGCATGCTTGTAATCCCAGTTCTTTGGGAGACTGAGACAGGAGGATCACAGGTCCGAAGCCAGCCTCGGCAATTTCTTAAGGCTCTTAGCAAATACCAAAATATTTCCTTATTTTGGAAATCCTGTTTCCAAATAAGAAATAAAATAGAGCTGGGGGTGTAGCTTGGAGGTAGAATGCGCCTGGGTTCCATCCCCAGCACCACACACACACAAAAAGGATCTGGCATCCAGGAGGCTGTTAGGTCTTATCCCAAAAGTCTGCTGCTGGCACCAAGTGAAGACAGTTGAATAAAAGCCCTCGTAGTTTGAATTCTTGCCTCCTGCAGATCAGCTTGCTGTGTCCATTTTAGTCCACCAAATATTTATCTTTTTGTGATTCCTCAGGTTTATTTGGAATAATTTATGATGCATCTGTTGCGAAGCCTTCTAGAATCAGACCTGTTGCACTTTTCTTGGGCTGGGCTACAGGTTTCAATCATTATTTGTTGCAAATGAAGTGTAAGCATGTGCTGTCTTCCCCCAGGACGTGGCAGATAACCAGATAGACTCTGGGGACCTGATGGAGTGTCTGATCCAGAACAAACACCAGAAGGACATGAACGAGAAGTGCGCCATCGGCGTCACCCACTTCCAGCTGGTCAGTGCCGCTGGGCTGGCTGTCCCTCTTAGCTCCGTGGAGGATTTCCAAAGCCCTTCCTCTCTGGGAACATCACAGCACCTCTGCTGTTCTAAAAAAATCATTTTTCCCAAGAGTACATCCTAATGTTAACTGTTCTCAGTAATTACAGTTTTTCTCTGCTGTGCCCAGGCACTTTGTTAGGCTCCTTGACGTGCAGTGATGAGCCATAGCCCCGTCCCTAGCAAGCATTTGGTCTGGGGGGAGAGGTACGCAGGCATCTCCTACCCCCGTCCCAGCACTCCCGTGAGGCCTTGTAGCCCCCCTTTCACGGGTAGTGTCACTGGAATCTGTTATTTTGTATAACTATTCACTGCAGCAGGCCAGATGTGCTTGAATACACTAGACTCTACACCTTTTTTCCTTTTAAATCAGACAGCTCAGACCTGACATTTGAATAAAAAAGGTCAGACCATCCTCGTCGTGGTCATCCACAGAGCTAAGGAAGTGTTTCAGTATAGTGTTTCAGTATTTCTTCAAGGAGGATGAGATCGGGCAGCTGAGGTAACTGTCCTGCCCTCGAGGCATGTAGCCCATCTGCTGCATTCTACCAGTCAACAAGCACCCCTGTCCTGTGGACTCAGGATTCCAGTAAAAGAAAGCGAAAAGACAAGCATACACGACTGTACATAGCCGGGTGTGGTGGCACACACCTGTAATCCCAGCATTTAGGAGGCTGAGACAAGAGGATCGCTAGCTCAAGGCCAGCCTCAGCAACTTACACCCTTGGCAATTTAGTGAGACCCTGTTTTAAAGTAAAATATAAAAAAGGGTTGTGGGTATAGCTCAGAGGTAGAATGCCCCTGGGTTCAATCCCCAGCACATATATATATATATGATGACTGTACAGTCTCAGGTAGTTTAAGGAAGAAAAGCCAAGGGGCTTCAAAAGGTACTAGAGAGCCAGGCACGGTGACACACGCCTGTAATCCCAATACTTGGGACACTGAGACAGGAGGATCACAGGTTTGAGGCCAGCCTCAGCAACTTAGCAAGACCTTTTCAAAATAAAAAATTAAGTAGGGCTGGGGGTGTAGCTCAGAGGTAGAATGCCTGTGGGTTCAACCTTCAGTATTTAAAAAAAAAAGAGAGAGAGAGGTACTAAAATAGAAACCTGGAGGAAGTGCATCACAGACTGCAAAGGTCTGGAAGAGCGCTTTGCAGAGGGAGCCGTGTGACTGGATTGGCAGTGAGTCCGCGCTGCTGTAGCAGAGGGAGGCGTCATGAAGTCCGAGGGCAGTCATGCAGGGGCCTGTGAACCGGCTTCTGAAAACTGTATGACCAGAATGTCTCACCACAACTGACTACAACTTGCCACGGAGCTTCTGATTTTTGTTTTCTTCATCTTTCAGGTGCAGATGAAGGATTTTCGGTTCTCTTACAAGTTCAAAATGGCCTGCAAGGAGGACGTGTTGAAACTTTGCCCCAATATAAAAAAGAAGTGTGTACCTTTTCATTGATCCCTTCTGCTTCCCTAAGTCCCTCTTAGCTGCTGAATGGCCAGCCAGGTCAGGCAGCCCCTTCTGTCTGGCAGGGGTATCCCTGGAGGCCTCCGCCTCTCTCCTCTAGTGTGCAGCCGGATCATCTTCACAGCTGCCCGGAGCCACGCCTGGTGGCGGGAGTTCTCATGTGGGAGCCCATAGGCTACGGGAATATTCTTAATTTTCTAGGCTCAGGCTGTCTCATTGATGAAGCAGACTAGACTGTGTACTTAGAGAGGCGAACCAACTTTCTCCTAGCATCGTCCTATTCTGTCACCTCTGCAGAGAAGCAGCTGCAGCTTTTACTGTGTTCAATATCCAGTAGAAATAGAATCTTGATTTACTTCAGATTAGGTCTTAATGAGGAGACTGATAAGTTTTGACAGAATGCCCAAATTCTTCTGTGTTGCTCTATGAAAGGGCACATTTCTATAGACCTTGTATAAACCAGGTTCCCGTTTTGCCCAGGTTTCTGTACTTTTCAGGAATGAGTTTCACGGAATGTCAGAGGCACAGCCCCAAAGTTAAGGGCAGCATTCCTCAGCGGTCACATGTATTTAACAAACAAAGGTTGAACTGTCCTTGTACACATGTCCCCTGGCTGGCCTCCCCTCCCCATTAGGAATGTGACCAGCACTCGGGCTGCTGCCTGACTTGTGACATACAGTGGTCCCCCTTTATCCCTGGGAGGAGTAGGGCATAAGGGCCAGCACCCCCAGCGGATGCCTAAAGCCACAATAGTACCAAACCCTATATATGCTCTGTATTTTAATTTTTAAAAATATATTAGTTTTATATACTTTTATTGGTGCAAGGTAATTGTATATCATAGTGAGATTCAAAGTGATATAAACAAGCCAGGTAAATTTATATCAATACTTGGGAGGCTGAGACAGCAGGATCACAGGTTCAAAGCCAGCTTCAGCAATATAGCGAAACTCTCCGCAACCTAGCGAGACCCTGTTTCAAAACAAAAAGTAAAGCTAGGTGTGGTGGCGCATGCCTGTAATCCTAGTACTTGGGGAGGCTAAGATAGGAGGATCGCAGGTTCGAGGACAGCCTCAGCAAGTAGTGAGACTTAGCAACCTAGGGAGACCCTGTTTCAAAACAAAAAATAAAAAGGGCTGGGAGTGTAGCTCAGAGATAGAATGCTCCTGGATTCAATCCCCAGTACTGCAAAAAATAAAAGGATTTGGGGTGTAGCTTGGAGGTAAAATGCCCCTGAATTCAGTCCCCAATACCATACACACACACACACACACACACCCAAAGTGAAGTGCTAGGCGTGGTGGCACACACCTGTAATCCCAGTACTTGGGAGGCTGAGACAGGAGGATCACAGGTTCAAGGCCAGCCTCAGCAGCTTACGCCCTCAACAACTTTTTGAGACCCTATTTCGAAATAAAAAATAAGCCAGGCATGGTGGCACATGCTTGTAATCCCAGTACATGGGAGAGTGAGACAGAAGGATCGCAGTTTCAAGACCAGCCTCAGCAACTTAGCGAGAGCCTGTTTCAAAATAAAAAATAAAATCGGGCTGGGGGTGTAGCTTGGAGGTAAAAATACCCCTGTATTCATTCCCAGTTCCCAAAGGAAAAAGAAAAAACTAATAATAAAATAGAACAGTTAAAACAATACATTGTAATAAAATTTATATGAATGTGATATCTCTTGATATATTATGGCATTTGTGGATTTTAACAATCTCAGCATATGGTTTTTTCCTTAGTCCAAAACTTTGAGCTTGTCACTTACAGGAAGCACTTCACAGCTGCTCTGTGGCATATCTGAATTGCCAGTGTCATTACTCTTGTGCTTTGGGGCCATTACTAAGTAAAATAATGTACAGGGGGCTCCTGTACAGCCAAATTGCTGCTTTTAGCACTGAGAACAACAGTGAGATTTACAGGAAAGACATTCCAAACCAGGGCAGGGATGATTATGAATTCTGGGTACACGCGTGGCCCTGACCCAGCTCTCAGGCCCTCCGCCTCGTGTGGCTCCAGCCAGACTCACGCCCTCTCCTTTCTTGGTAGGGTGGATGTGGTGATCTGCCTGAGCACCACTGTGCGCAACGACACTCTGCAGGAAGCCAAGGAGCACAGAGTGTCCCTGAAGTGCCGCAAGCAGCTTCGTGTGGAGGAGCTGGAGATGGTAATGCCTCCCTAAAACCACAGGGCTTGGGAACCTGCGAATGGGTGGGGGCATGGCGGGAGATTTTAGCAATTATTGTGATGGCAGAGACTCGGGGTCACGTGCTGACAGTTAGCTTCTTGTTTTGCTATTTTGTTTTGGTTTTGAATGATCAAACACTTTTTACCACACATAACTGGAAGTCTAGCTAGAGACAGACTCTAAGTGTGTGATACAGTCATTGGATGAGTGGCGTTCTCAAGGGTTGAGGGTCTTTCCCCCCTTGGCATCAGCCTCATGCTAAGGCTGATTCCCCTCATGGCTGCAGGATGGCTGCCTGTGACCATGGTCTACCTGTTCCACTGCTGTCTGAACTCCCAGTCTATCAAGTGCTTCGGTTACATTCAGTATCCACGTATCTGTGTTTCCTTCTTCGTACAATTGGAATTTCATTGCCATGATGTAAATACTGGTTTCTGTCTGGTTCCCCCTTAGCCTCTGTGCACCCGAGTCTTGGCCTCTCTTAAAGGTTATTCAGGGCTTCAGCACCCTTGCTTAGTTCAGTGACTAAAACATGAGACAGTCAATATGAGCTTCAGCAAGAAAGGGGGGAGGAGAGAAACTCCTTACCATGAACTAAAGCTCCTTCCCTTCTGCTTGACTGTGTCGGCCTGGGATCTGTGCCCACGCCGTGACCAGGGCCTCCGGGGATGCCCTGCGTGCACTGATGAGTTCACTCTCACCGGGTGAAGTGGACTGGGGGGAGTCATCTGCAGTGTGCACTCAGGAAGAGCCCAAGCCATGTTGCAGATAGCTTAAAGTATTTTAGTACGTTTTATGTTGTGATGAATCATACTATTTCACCTCAGTCTAAGCAAAAACTAGGACTGGAGACCAAACACCACTAATACCCTTGAAATTACTCCACATACAGTGGCAGTGAGTCAGTGATAATTCTGTTGAAGTGGAGCGCCTGAAGTGTCCTGCTTAATAGGGACTTTTGAGCTGGAAGCTTTGGCTCCCTCACTTTGAATCTAACTCTTTTGGTAAAATAATAATAAAGGTTTTACCTTTCTAAAATGATTTTCATATAATACTATCTTATTTCATCTCACAGCAGTTCTCTGAAGGACTGGATATGACATTTGAGGGTAGACTCGACATTTCATTTTACAAAGAAGGTTCAAAGCCATGTAGCTAGTTGGTGGTGGAACTGCAAGTAAATTTATGCTGTATGGCCATACTGCTGCCACTTGTAGACGTTGTGGTCACTGGACAAGATCTAGTCAGCAGATCACTCTGTAGAACACTTGACATCTCCAGGCCACAGTAAGCTCACTTTTCCATGCCGGCTCCCTCTCGTGCAGACAGAGGACATCCGTCTGGAACCAGATCTCTATGAAGCCTGCAAGAGTGACATCAAGAACTACTGTTCCGCAGTGCAGTATGGCAATGCTCAGGTAACTGTTTGCTTTGCTTTTTTCAATGTAAGAATCGCATCCTGTTCAGCCTGATCACCCCCTTTGTGCTACCAGACCGCTTTCCCCAGAGTCCCTTGGCTGAGCGCCCTTTTGTCTCCTATTCTCTTCCCTCTTTCCAGTTACCTCGTCCTCCCCCGCCTTGTCTGCCTAATGAACTCCTGGTGATCCTCCACATGCCTCCTCCTCCCTGCAGCTCTCCCAGTGCTCTGCTCCTCCAGAACTCCTCCCTCCCTGTGTTCACTGCACGGTTCTCAAGTAGAGTCACATAAGAATCATCTAGGGAATTTTTTGGAAATACACAGAATTAAGAGCCTAACCAGAATCACTAGGAATAAAGTACACACAAGTTTCAAAAAATGTTCTCAGCCGCGCATGGTGGCACACGCCTTTAATCCCAGTACTTGAGAGGCTGAGACTGGAAGATCACAGGTTCAAGGCCAGCCTCAGCAACTTAGCGAGACTCCCAGCAGCTTAGCAAGACCCTGTTTCAAAATATAAAGCAAAAAGGGCTGAGGAGGCTGAGACAGGAGGATCGCAGGTTCAAGGACAACCTCAGCAAGTAGTGAGACTCTCATCAACTTCGACCCTGTTTAAAAATAAAAATAAAAATAAAAATAAAAAAATAGGGCTGGGGTTTAGCTTGAAGGTAGAATGCCCCTGCACCAAATCCCCAGCACCAAAACAAAAAACAGAAAGTTCTCAGCGCTGGGTGTGGGGGCACACACCTGTAATCCCAGTACTCAGGAGGCTAAAATAGGAGAATTACAGATTCAAGACCAGCCTCAGCCTCTTAGGAAGAACTTCAGCAACCTCGCAAGACCCTGTTTCAAAATTTTAAAATGCTGGGGATGTATCTTGGAGGTAGAATGCTCCTGGGTGCAATCCCCAGTACCAAGAAAACATTCTCAGCTACCTCTGCTAGTTAAGGGCACTGCTACGGTGCTTCAGCCTTCGAGATAATTTCTCTGTTCCCATGCAAAGTCTCAGTCAGTCTGGTTTTCATTTCTTTGTAGTTTCTTTTTTCTTCTTTTTTTTTTTAACAGTATTAGGGATTGAACCCAGGGTTGCTCTACCACTGAGCTATCTCCCTAGCCTTTTTTAAAATTTTGAGACAGGGTCTTCCTAAATTGCTCCAGCTGGCCTTGAACTTTCAATCCTCCTGCCTCAGCCCCCTGAGACCGTGATCACAGGTGTGTGCCACCATGCCCAGCTGTTATCCATTTTTGAAAGGTTTGAGTTTTCTGTTTATCTTTAATGATCAATAGTTTCAGTGTGATGTAATCAAGTACAGTGTTTTGTTTTCTCTAAGTTGGCTCTTTCGGTTTCAGAATTCATGTCTTTCTTTAGTTTCGGAAATTCTCTGTCATTGTTCTTTTTTTTTTTTTTTTTTTTGCGGTACCGGGGATTGAACGCAGGGGTGTTCTACCTCCGCGCTATGCCCCCGGTCCTATTTTTTATACTTTATTTTGAGACCAGGTCTCACGAAGTTGCGGAGGGCCTCACTAAGTAGAGAGACAGGGAGAGAGAGACAGGGAGAGAGAGAGAGAGAGAGAGAGAGAGAGCGAGAGCGTGCGCGCGCGTGCGCGAGCTGAGGCTGGCCGCAAACCCGGATCCTCCAGTCTCTGCCTCCCAAAGTACTGGGATTACAAGCGTTTGGCACCACGCCTGGCTTGTCATTGTTCTTTCTAATATTGCTTTCCTTTTGCTTCCTTCTATAATTAACATAGGCAGTTGTAGTATCTGAGTCTGTCCTCCATGTCTCCTTTTTCTTTTACATTTTCCAATCTTTGTTACTTTGTGTACTAGATTTAAGGTACTTGCTCAGTTCTGTTATCCAACTTATTTATTCTTCAGTTCTGCCCATTCTGTTCTTTAAAGAGACTACCAATTGGGTTTTATTTTTCATTTCCTGGAGCTTTAATTGGTTCTTTTCATAACTACCTGTTCTTGATTCTTGTTTCCTTCTCTATTGTTCTGAGGATATTATATATATTTTGAGTTCTCATTTTGATTGCTTTACTATCTTTTCCCCTCAGTCTTGAATCCTTGATTTATTTCATTTATCATCTTTCTTAAGGTACTAGTTGGTGATTGCTGGTTGTGCCTTGAGGATTTCATAGAAGTCTCATGACCTCATACTGCAGCCCTGGCTGCTGAAGTCTCCCATCTACATTCTTTGTTTTTTGTTTTTGTTTTTGTTTTTGTGGTACCAGGGATTGAATCCAGGGATATTCTACCTCTGAACTACACCCCCAGCCCTATTTTATTTTATTTTATTTTTTATTTATTTATTTATTTTTGCAGTATTGGAGATTGAGCCCAGGGGCATTCTACCTCTGAGCTCCCCCCCCAGCCCTATTTTTTTATTCTTTATTTTGAAACAGGATCTCACTAAGTTGCAGAGGGCCTCACTAAGTAGCTGAAGCTGGCCGCGAACCTGCGATCCTCCTGTCTCAGCCTCCCAAGTACCGGGAGTACAAGCGTGCGCCATCACACCCGACTCCAGTTTATTTATTTTTATTTATTTATTTATTTTTTTTTTTTGCAGTACTGGGGATTGAACCCAGGGACATTCTACCTCCGGGCTACACCCCCAGCCCTATTTTTTATTCTTTATTTTGAAACAGGGTCTCACTAAGTTGCCAAGAGCCTCACTAAGTA
>PVJS01058053.1:0-11880 GCA_004027185.1 Glis glis
GCGCTCTCTCTCTCTCTCTCTCTCTCTCTCTCTCTCTCTCTCTGTCATGTTCGTGTGTGTGTGTGTGTGTGTGTGTGTGTGTGTGTGTGTGTGTGTTACTGAGGGGCATTCTGCCTCTGCACTACACTCCCAGCCCTATTTTATTTTGAAACAGGGTCTCGCTAAGTTGCGGAGGTCCTGGCTAAGCTGCTGAGGCTGACTCTCTTGTCTTTGCAGGGGCGCCCCCACCCCACCTCTAACTCAGCCCCGTCTACACTGGCTAGCCCTCGGGTCCCTATCCCCACGGCGCTCCTGGGCGGGCCCTGGGTGTCGCTCTCCAGCAGTGAAGGATGGCCCCCTCCGCGTGTCCCCACGTGTCCCCGCCTCTAGCAGGACAGCCTCGAGACAGAAACTCCCTCCCCGTTCTGCGCCCTCCTCCCCGCACCCCCCTTCCCGGTGACCCTCACCTGCATTCCCCGGGGGAGGGCGAGCTCGGGAGCCCGCAGAGAGAAACTGTAGTGTCCCGGGTCCGAGCGATGCGCGCCGCCCCCCGCAACCTGGACGGCCCAGTCGGGCCGCTGCGCCCCGGGGGCTCCGCACACGTCCAGGAGCGCCATGACCGCCCGCACCCGGGGATCGGCACCCGGGGATCGGCACCCGGGGATCTGCACCCGGAGATCTGCACCCGGAGATCTGCCGCCGCTCCGAGGACGAGGAAGTGAAAGCGAAAGCCGGCCGCGGCGAGGGAAGGGAACCGGATTTTTTTCTACGTCCCCCAGCCTTTTCCGAGAAGAGGCCAGTGGGTGTCCGCGCCGGGAGTATCACACTGGGGACCCTCGTCTGCTCCGCCTGCATGAGGCGGGGAAGGATGGGGACGGGATGTCAGAGGGAGGCGCCTTCGCAGCCCCTGGTGTGGGTTGCAGGGATGGACCCCGCAGGCAGGGCATCCTCTAGAAACAGCGAGGGACTGAGTGGGGTCCTGTCCGCCAAAGACGGAGCCTCAACCAGAAAGCGGGGAGCCCGCAAGGGACAGGTGGCAATCCTGTCCCTTGCGGGTGTGCGCAGACGAGGGCAATGTTCAGATGAGCATCATTTTATAAAAATCAGGAAAATATAGGAGCAGATGGGGGGGGGTGAGTCTTGAGGACAGATCCTGCGGCAACTGGAAATAAATATACCCCAGCGTGTGGGGAAAGGGGCGCCAAGATGAGGGCGCAGTTTCTGGATCTTTCCACGTGGTACCTCATAGGGCCCCTCCGGGTTCAACGATCCCCTAACCTGAGGCCACCCACAAGAACACGCCTGGGCGCCGGCTGAGCGCGGCAGAGTTCAAGTCCTCAGAACCCCGCCCCTGCTTGCAACCTGTGTTGGCCTCCTCTGCCCAGCAACCGTTGACGTCACACCGCCCTGCCCTCCCTGAGTGGAAGAGATTTACTAATGATCCCGCCCACTGTTCTGAGACTACCGGGCAGGTGCCACAGGGGAACCAGGTGGGCCCTTCAGAAAACACCTAAGTGGTGGAGGTGGCCAAGCGTGACGAGCTAGCTCCGAGGTGCCCAGAGGAGTCGCTGCTGGTGCCCAGAGGGCTGCGTTCAGGTCTTGCTCATCCTTGGGAGCAGGCGTGGTGGGGGGAAATGGAAAACTTAGAAGAGGAGATGGAGCTGGGCATGGTGGCGCACACACACCTGTAATCCCAGTACTTGGGAGGCTAAGACAGGAGGATCACAGGTTTGAGACCAGCCTCAGCAACTTAGCGAGGTCTTGTTTCAAAATAAAATAGGGCTAGGAGTGTAGCTCAGAGGTAGAATGTCCCTGGGTCAATCTCCAGTACCCCCAAAGAGAAAGAAAGAGAGAGAGAGGCTTCCTGAGCTGTAAAACATTGAGAACATAAAGGAGAGAGACATTGGACTGTTGAAAAGTGGGAAAGACCATGAGCCGTTTGGGGTGCCGGAAACACACGAAACCACAGTTCAAAACACCAATTTTATTATAAATATCCAGAACCGGCAGGGTAGTTATGAGCCAGCATATGCCTTTGGTGCTGTCTACACACCAAAGCATCAAAAGTGTCCCTAAAACCAGTTACACTAAGGAGTTGCAAATCCTGTTTGTCTTCCAGGAAGTCTGCACTATCCAGAGGAGCCTGGGGAGGAAGTAACACTGTGGCAGCTTCAAGCATCGCCTAGAGGGTTACATTTTAGCAGGTAACTCCTCCTAGCAGGAGCCACCTACCCTGCAGCTTTGGTCAGCTCTTTGCTCCCAAGTTCTCCACCACAGAGAACAGAAGAAAACAGAGGGGAAGGTAGTGTGCAGGTAGGAGAGGTCTTTCACTGTGGAGCACCTGCAGGAGCCTGCACCATGTCCCAGTAGCACCCCCCACTCTCCATGAGCTGCTGGTGGGTTCCCTGCTCACAGACAGTGCCCCCTTTCAGAAAAAGGATGTGGGCAGCCTGCTCCACCAAGCCCAGATTCTGGGTGATGAGGAGCACGGAGCGAGAGTGGCGCTCAGGACTCTCATACAGGAGCTTCTGCACCTGCGGGGAGATACAGACACCGTCAGGCCTAGGGACACTCCCAGGCCAAGAGCCCTCCATGTCACCAGGGCGGGGACAGACCTCACAGGCCAGCTCTGCCGACAATCCCAAGGACACTGAAGATTCCTGTTCTGAGTGTTTCTCTGCCAAACCTTTGTTTTGTTAAGGATTATTCACATGAGGTGTCGTGAGTGGGATACCAGAGTCTTATGAGGGACTCCATAAGGGAAGAGTGAAAGGTATTGAATCGTATCTCCTCTCCACCCACGGACTGGGAGTTATTTCAGATCTTAAGGAAATATAACAGTAGTAAAGAGCATAAGCACTGGAGTCAGGCACACCTGGATTTGCGTCCAAGCTGTGCCACACAACAGCGGTATGACCTTGATTCAACCTCTCTCGCTCCATTTTGAACAAGGATAATAATGTCCAGCTCACACGGACTCGTGATGACTAAATGAGTGGCACGGTGCAGAGTAGAAGCTCAACCAGAGACAGTCTCTCTCAACTGGTTCTGGGTGTCTTGGGGTAAAGCTAATGGGAATAGGGAACTGCAGGGACTGGTTTGAATAATTATGATGTTGGTGTAACTGACATGGGATGAGTCAAGGAAGTAAGATTCGGTGGCCCTGGGCATTAAGATGACTCTCTCACCTGTAGCTGGCTGTTTGCATCTAGGGCACTGGTGGCATCGTCCAGGATGAGGACACATGGCTTCCGGATCAATGCTCGGGCCAAGGCCACCGCCTGTCGCTGACCTCCTGACAGCTGGCTCCCAGCCTCGCCTGCATCTGCAGAGATAAGAGCCCAGACGAGAGCTGGAGAGCTGCATGTGGGCACATGTGACTGCACAAACACACACACACACACACACACACACACACACACACACACACAGGAGCAGCCCAATAGGGGGGTCCTGGGCAGGTGGGCGGGGTTCTGAGGAAGTGAGGATGAAGAAGCCATGGAGGAACAAGATCTTACAACTCCAAACTGATGTCCATGGGGCAGGAGCTGCTGAGTAATGAGGCAAGACCACAGGGGTCCAGTAAAGGCAGCGATGTCCAGGCGGGGATTCGAGCAGTACCTGTGTCATAGCCCTGCGGGAGCCCGGAGATGAAGTTGTGGGCTCCGGACTGGATCGCAGCAGCTGTGATTTCGTCCATAGTCGGCTCCTGGATCAGGCCGTAGGCAATGTTTTCTCGAAGACTTCTTCCAAACAGCTGTGGCTCCTGCCCCACTGCAGCCACCTGAGATGAGATATGGTTGTCTAGAAAGTGAACACTCAAAATTGAGAGCATATCACAAAATTGCACGCCCTCCCCTGCGCATGCTCCCATCTCCACCCAAGGTTTCCTGTCATCGCCTTACCCTCAGCCTGCTTTCAGAGTACTTGGTGAAAATGCTTTTTTTTTTGTACTGGGAGTAGAACCCAGGGGGTTTTACCCCCAGCCTTTTTTTATTATTATTTTTGAAAGAGGATCTCACTAACTTGCTGAGGCTAGCCTCAAACTTGTAAGCCTCCTGTCTCAGCCTCCCAAGTACTGCGATTACAGGCGTGCACCACTGCGCCCTGCTAAGAGAATGTTCTTACTTGACGCTCCCCTCCTCCCCCAGGCCAACTTCTTGCTCACCTGTCTGTGCAGGTAGTGGTGCTCATACTGGGGAAGGGGCTTCCCGTCCAGCAGCAGCTGGCCCCCGGTGGGCTGGTACAGATTCTGCAGCAGGGCGGCCACCGTGCTCTTTCCTGACCCGTTGGGTCCCACCAACGCTGTCACCTCCCCAGGACGGAGGGTGAATGTCAGCCCCTGGAAGCCAGAGCATTGCACAATAAGAGGCAGTCAGAGGATTCTAACCTTGAGACTGTCATTATCTGGTTACATGGAATGATATTTCACCCCAGAGAAGAGAGCAGAAACATGGGGAACTACAGCAACCCCTACCCTCCCACGCGCACAGACTTCTGGGATAATACCTCCCCAGGGAGAAGAGATGCAAGATGTCACAGAGACAAAGGCACCACCGTGCTGCGCACTTGATATCAGATACCACCAGGAGAAAAATGGAAAAAAAGGAGAGAAGGAAGACTGGGGGCACAGGCTTAGCTGCAGCAGTTCCTTAGAACATGGGAGTCTTCTCTTTGAAACCTCGTCTCCCATTCTCCTCTGAAGTCCAAACAGGCCCTTGAGTTAGGGGGAGTTTTGTTTTGTTTTGTTTTGTTTTGTTTTGTTTTGTTTTTTTGCGGTACCGGGGATTGAACGCAGGGGCATTCTACCTCCGCGCTACGTCCCCGGCCCTATTTTTTTTTTTATACTTTATTTTGAAACTGGGTCTCATGAAATTGCGGAGGGCCTCACTAAGTAGAGAGAGAGAGAGAGAGAGAGAGAGAGCTGAGGCTGGAGATCCTCCGGTCTCCGCCTCCCAAAGTACTGGGATTACAAGCGTGCGCCACCACGCCCGGCTTTCTTTTCTTTTAATATATTCTTATTGGTGCATTGTAGTCTCACATCATAATGCAGTTCAGAGCGACAGGGACATACATGCACACAGCACTTGGTGAGCTCCCCCCAGCTCCTTCCTCTTCCCCATACATGATATTGCCCGTGACTCCAGTACTTGGAAAGATAAGACAGGCGGCTCACAGGTTCAAGGCCATTGAGACAGGCATTGATCATTGTTCTTATGTACATAATGTCAGTGGAGGTGTTTCCTTCATTAATTCTCCCCCCCACCACCACCATCAATCTCCCCTAGACTCCCTCCATCGCCCTACTTGGGGCTTCTTCTTCATTATCTAAAGTCCCTCCTGTATCCTGCTCACTCCCTGGCTTCCACATACGAGAGAAAACATGACCCTTCACTTTCTGTGACGGGCTAATCTCACTTAACATAATGTTCTCCAGGTCCATCCTGCAAATGATGTAATTTGGTCCTTCTTTATTGCTAAGTAGAATTCCACTGTGTGTATATATATCCCATAATTTTGTAATCCGTTCATCTGTTGATGGACACCTAGGTTGGTTCCATGATTTGGCTACTGTGAATTGTGCTGCTATCAACATGGACGTGCATGTATCACTAGAATATTCTGATTTCAATACCTTTGGAAAGATACCCAAGAGTGGTATAGCTGGATCATATGGTGGATTCATTCCCAATTTTCTGAGGAATCTCCACACTTATCTCCATAGCGGCTGCACTAATTTGCAATCCCACCAACAGTGCAGAAGAGTTCCTGTTTCCCCACATCTTTGACAGCATTTATTGTTGTTTGTATCCTTGTGTGTGTGTGTGTGTGTGTGTGTGTGTGTGTGTGTGTGTGTGTTACTAGGGATTGAACCCAGGGGCATTCTACCTCCAATCTACACCTCCAGCTCTATTTTACTTTTTATTTTGAAACAGGATCTCACTAAGTTGCTGAGGCTGGCCGCAAACCTGTGATCCTCCTGTCTTAGAAGGCACCACCCAAGTACCAGGATTACAAGCATGCACCACCATGCCAAGCTTGTTTGTATTCTTGATGATTGCCATTCTGATTGGGGCTAGATGGAATCTGAGTGTAGTTTTGATTTGCATCTCTTGGGAGAGATTCTGGAACAGATGAGCTTAGCATTGCCTTTGAAGGGTTAGGGAGGGCTTGGTGTTAGACAGGCTAGAAGCAGGAAGAAAACGTAGGATGGCAGAGGTGAAGGAGGGTGGGATGGAACACCGGGACTGGGGGCCATACCTGCAGCACTGAGACCTCTGGGTGGTTTGGATAGGCAAAGGAGACATCCTGGAACTCCACGTGGCCCATCATGTTTGAGGGAGTCAACAGACCACTGGGTGGACAGCAAGGAGTCCGGTCTAGGTATTCAAATATCTTCTCAGAGGAGCCCACGGCCTTCTGTACCCGGGGATAGGTGGAAAGCAGGACCTGCAGGGAGGCACAAATAGTGAGAGAGGGTGGGGAGACCCAGCCTGCTTCCCGGCATCACGTGATGTGAGAAGGGTAAAGAATGGCGTGGGTGAGGGCGGGGAGGGAACAGCACTGGGGAGTGGAACTGGCGGGGCGTCACCTTGACAGCGTCCGTGAACTGGATCTGGTAGAGAACGAAGGCCACAAGGTTCCCGCTGCTCACGGCCCCTCTCGTCACCAGCTGCCCGCCCATGTACAGGATGCCCACCTTCAGCAGCATCCCCGAGATCTATAGAGGGACCACAAATAATGATAAAAATAATAATCAATGATTATGGTGGGAAAATAGAGAGGGACACAAAGAATCAGCGTGGTTAGCATAAAGGAGATTTGAAGTCCCTTTCTTCTAAACAACAGTAGCAGGCTCGGTAGGTAGGAAGGAAGAATGAGTCATAGAGAAGCCACAGAGTCAGACTCAAATGCAGATCCCAGGATCCTCTTCATCACATCACCATTAGCACTTTATTTGGGGAGCATCTGACTGTTCACGAAGGACTTTCATGAATACAAAATCAGCTAGCACTGATGTCAAGTGTTCCCGTGAAGGTTATATCATTCCGTGTGTGTGTGTGTGTGTGTGTGTGTGTGTGTGTGTGTGTTACTAGGGATTGAACCCAGGGGCATTCTACCTCTGAGCTACACCCCCAGCCCTATTTTATTTTTTATTTTGAAACAGGGTCTTGCTAGATTGCTGAGAATCTCACTATATTACTGAGGCTGTCCTCGAACCTGTGATCCTCCTGTCTCAGCTTCCCAAGTACTGGGGTTACAGGCATGCACCACCATGCCTGGCTCCATTTTTTTTTTAATGAGGAAACAGTCTCAGAGAAGGCAAGCAACTTGCCTGGAGTCACAGAGCTAATAATGGGCCTTCCGGGCACTGGTTAGCTCTCTTGACATTACCCTGTAGAGGCCCCTCTTCCCGGGCTTCTAGTATTCCCAGGGGTCTCACTAGCACATCCACACAGCACCAGCATGAAGCAGGCCTAGGGGCAGGAACGCATGGCTCCCTGAGCTTCCCCTGAGAGGCAAAGGAAGACCCTAGGACAAGAAGACATGGCGCGTCCCTAATCCACAAGGTCGGGAGGACATGGTGTACCACAGTGGGAGGAAGCCACCTAGCATCCCTAAAGAGGGGGAGGGGGTTAGGGACACTCAGGTTGCTAGGACAAAAACACTAAGCAACCATTTCCCAGTGGAGGCGGAGGAATGGGAGCAGGGTCAGGAACAGGAATGCAGCCACGCGCCCTGGGGACAGGGGGGACGGGAGCGGGCGTTCATCCCGGGGTGCTCACATCCGTGGTCCAGAGGTTGACTGCGTAAGCCACGGCCTCCTTCTTGTTGAGCGTCTTTATCTCCTCCAGCTTCTGCCTGAACTTCTGGGCCTCGCCCTCCTCGTTGGCAAAGCTCCGGACCGTGGGCATCGCTGACAGGGCCTCGATGGCCACCTGGCTGGACTCCGCCAGCGAGTTCCGCACCCGGACTTCCAGCGACTGCGGAGACATAGACAAGAGAGGTCACAGGTTAACAGACCATAAGGGACACTAATACCTGAGTTGCCTAGTAGGATTTTGTGTGTGTGTGTTGTGGTACTGGGGATCTAACCCAGACACATTCTACCTCTAAGCTATACCCCCTCCCTATTTTATTTTTTATTTTGAAACAGGTTCTCGCTAAGTTGCTGAGGGTCTCACGAAGTTGCTGAGACTGTCCTCGAACCTGCTAGCCTCCTGTCTCAGCCTCCCAAGGACCTAGTAGAAATTTAAAGTCAAGAAGAGGCAGAGGACAGAAGAGAAGAAGGGCACAGCTATACCCCCAGCCACTAAAGAGATGTGGGGAAGAGGAAAATATGGGTTGGGGGAATCATATTCTTAAGGAAGATTGTGGCAGAAGTTAGAAGAGAAGACAGAATATGGAGATCAATAGTGACCTTGGAACATGGGCTGTAAGGACAGGATGTTCCACGAGGATGGAGAGTCGGTAAGGGAACCAGGAAAGTCGTGCTAAAAACAACCTAGAGGACCCGGGGCTGTAGGTCGAGCCAACTCCCTAGGTATACCTGGCTCCATTTTCCCAGCTTCTTAGGCAGAAGAAAAAGCAGAGGCAGGGAGACCAGGGTGACCATGGTGAGGGACAGTGACCCCCAGAGCATGAGCCCCAAGAGACACAGCCCTCGCACCAGGTACCACATCAGCAGGCTCAGCTCGTGACTCAGAGACTCACACACAGTGGACGTGTCTTCTGTCACTCGAGACGTGATGGCACCTGCCAGGGGTGGGGAGAAGAGAGTGGCGTCAAGGAGACAGGTTCTGAGCGAGGAGAGGAAGCAGCAGAGAGCCAGGGTGCCGGGACAGGGTGTTGACGTGGTGTTCAAAGAATGGCGGGCAAGCACCGCGAGGGAACTGGGGCGGTGTGGGGACGGCAATGCAGGGAAAACGCGTGTTGGAGGGGAAACGCCTGGCCAAAGACCCCCACTGCAACACTAACGGCGTTGATTTGCACGTGAGTTTACATTTCTCTAAATGCTTTCTGATCCTTAAAGTATTTGCATATCCCACGCCATACACACAGGCAGAGAGAGTTCAAATCGGCAACAGATGGAGAAGGGAGGGTGTTGCTAGGAAGCAGTCCAGGAGTCCGCCATGAGCACCGCACTGGGAGTCCAGATGCTGGGGTCTAACCCCAAGTTTGACTCGGGCCATATGTGACCGTGCAGTTTCAGTATTTAAGGCCGAGGTCTCGGTTTCCTTCTCTGTAAATGAGGCAGTGGGACTTCATGATCTCAAAATTTCCAGGCCTGCAATTCTGTAGCTCTAAGGACACATGGGGATAGATTTATGGGGAATCCTGGGTGAAAACAATGGGTTTTTCTTAAGGCAAAAAGAACAATAAGTGGGGCATGGCGGCATATGCTTGTAATCCCAGTGCTTGGAAGGCTGAGATAGGAGGATGCCAGGTTCGAGGCCAACCTCAGCAACTTAGCTAAACTCTGAGCAACCTGTGAGACCCTGTTTCAAACAATATATATATATATCTCAAATGTGGAATGCTTCTGGGTTCAATCCCTAGTATCGTGTGCACGTGTGCATGCACACACACACAAATATTTTGCTCCTGAGGTGTATCAAGAATAAGAAATAAGCAATATGTATAGCTAAGTGCAGTGGGGCACACCTGTAATCCCAGTCCTTGAGAGGCTGAGACAGGAGGATCACAGGTTCAAGGCCAGCCTCGGCAACTTAGGGAGAACCTGTTTTAAAATTTAAAAAGGGCCAGGCATGGTGGCGCACGCTTGTAATCCCAGTACTTGGGAGGCTAAGACAGGAGGATCTGGGTTTGCGGCCAGCCTCAGCTACTTAGTGAGGCCCTTCACAACAAGAAAAGAAAAGAGAAGAGAAGAGAAGAGAAGAGAAGAGAAGAGAAAAGAAAAGAAAAGAAAAGAAAAGAAAAGAAAAGAAAAGGAAAGAGAAAGAGAAAGAAAGGAAGGTTTGGATGTTTGTGGGTGAGAGGGGAGGGGAAATTGGTCCAGGTCATTAGTAAAAGAGCACACATGGAGATACAAAGAGCATATGGATGTGTAAGGAAAGAGTTTCACGAGAAACCTGCTTGATTCTGCTGGAAGAACTCTGTCTCCTGGCGCAGCACGGCCCGGAACACCTCCCCGTGCAAGTGGACGTGCATGCGGCCCATGGTTCTGTTATAAATCCCATCACCCACGAACTCCAGCACAGCACTAGAGACACGGGAGCAGGAGGGTCAGGCGGTGCTCGCTGGACAGAGAAGGTCCCAGTGTCCCCGTGGGAGTGCACTTTGGACGGCCTCCCCGACATCCAGCCCCCTCTTTTCCAGGGTCCCCATTCCCAGCCCCCAGACCTGGCTATGGTGAGAATGGTCATGAGCGCTATGTTTCGGGTCAGGGCAGAGGCTGTCCTGTCCTGCAGGATCCAGTCAGTGAGGCGACCGGTGAAGAAGGGGACAGCCATCTCCCCTGGGGAAAGAGGAGAGGGGTTAGTCACAAATAGCACATCTGAGTCACACTTCCTGTCCCTTCCCTCCTACCAGTACCCTGGAGGCAGGTACAGAAGACACCGAGTTCAATCCCAGATGTGAACAAGAAGAACTGAACTCACAACCCTGTGGACGCCCCACTGGACCTTTCAGGGGTTTTTGTTTTGTTTTGTTTGGGGGATTTTTTGTTTTGGGCTTTAGGGGGGCACTGGGGATTGAACCCAGGGGCATTCTACTTCCCGGCCATGTCCCCAGCCCTATTTTAGGGTCTTGCTAAACTGCTGAGGCTGGCCTAGAAACTGCAATCCTCCTGTCTCAGCCTCCCAAGTGCTGGGATCACAGGTGTGCACCATCATGGCCCATCCCCTTTCAGGGTTTTAATTAAGAAAGATAGAGAGGGTGCAGCAAGATCCCCACCCTCCTGTTAGAGATGAGATGTTCTACCCAGAGGAGGGACTTGCCCACAGTGGCCCAGGACAGCACTGGAGTTCAGGGCTCCCGACTCCCAGTCCAGTGCTCTTTCCTCTACACAGAAATGGTCTCTACACGGTGATGGTTTCCTCCATCCACACTGCCCACACTCTTCCTCTCTGACCACTACCCTCCTTCCTGCCTGGTCCCCTAGGTCCTCCCCTTTCGCCCTGCCGTCCCCCTTACCAAGACAGGAGAGGACCAACAGGACCAGAACGGGCGGGAGGCGCCGCACCTCGGAGCCCAGGCAGCCCAGAAGCCGACGCACCCTGTCCTCGGGGCCCCCATCAACGCTGGCCACCCAGGGGCTCCCCAGCCTGTGCCACAGGGCGGCCGCGGGCAGCGCCGCGGCGTAGCTGAGGAAGAAGGCATCGAGGCGGCTCCCCCAGTGCAGTGGCCCGGTGCTGTCGGCGTCCCGGGGGCCTCCCCACGAGCGCAGCTCTCGGAACGAGGCGAGTCCCGGCAGCGCCAGGCCCAGCGCCGCCGCCAAGGGCTCGAGCGCGGCCAGCCCCGCGCCGGGCTGCGCGCGTCCTCCCCGGCGCGCCGCCCCGCGGACCCCGCGCACGGCCAGGCGCAGCGCGGCCCAGCGGCTCAGGCCCACCGCCCAGGCGCGGAGCAGCGGCCGCGCGGGCGGCACGAGGCGCGCGAAGAGCCGGGGCAGCGCGGGCCGGAGCAGCAGCCCGTCGGCCAGGAGCAGCAGCGCGGCGCAGGCCCACGCGAGGGAGGCGCGGGCCGCCCCGGGCGCCCCCCGGCCGTCCATGGCGCTCGCGGGACCCTCCGCCGTCCCCGCCGGGCGAGTCTCCGAGGCCGGTTCGAGTCCAGCGGGGACCCGCGGCTGGGGGCGGCACGGCGCGGCCGGGGCGGCGCCGCGGGAAGTCCCGGGAACCGGCCGGTGCTGGCGGCGCTAACTGGAAGTGCGGCCGTTTAGGG
>PVJS01058055.1:0-11881 GCA_004027185.1 Glis glis
CGGCGGTGTGGCGCGCGCGGGGACGCCCGGGGGTGTCCGGTACCTGGCGCGGGGGCGGCCCGGCCCAGGTGGCTCCGGGACCGGAGGTGTGGCGCGCGCGCGGAGACGCCCGGGGGTGCCCGGTACCTGGCGCGGGGGCGGCCCGGCCCAGGTGGCTCTGGGGCCGGCGGTGTGGCGCGCGCGGGGACGCCCGGGGGTGCCCGGTACCTGGCGCGGGGGCGGCCCGGCCCAGGTGGCTCTGGGACCGGAGGTGTGGCGCGCGCGCGGAGACGCCCGGGGGTGTCCGGTCATGTATACATTTTTTAATCCAATTTTCTATCTGTTTTCAATGAGCATTGATCTGCCTTAACAATTTATTTATACCCAGAAGTAGAAGTCGGACAAGAGCTTTAAATATAATTTAATTGTATTCAAAATTAACAGTATCTTGCACCCCAAACCGCCTGCCTGCCTGCCTTCCTTCCTTCCTTCCTTCCTTCCATGCAATACTAGGGACTGAACCTAAGGGCATTCTAACACTGACCCTCACCCCCAGCCCTTTTAATTTTTTTTTAATTTTGAGACGGTACCTCAAAGTAGCTGAGGCTAGTCTTGAACTTGCGATTCTCCTGTCTCAGCCTCCCAAGTACTAGGATTACAGGCTTGTGCCCGACTTCAGGCTTCTTTTTTTGATGGTCTTAGCTCCCTGGCACCGGAGCAGTCATGCCTCTGGCCACCACTGGTGTCATTACCATCTTGGGTGGGACCATCAATGCTTTTGGTCTTAGCAGCCACAACAGAATCTAGACATGGCACAAAAGAACAGGAGAAGAGGATAATAGTAGATTCCATGTGGTACGGAAGGAATTAGTCAGTGATCATTTCTGAAATACTCCCTTGGGGTATCTTAACAAGGGGAGAAATTGGATAGACTGTGAAGTCATACTAGAGGTGGGAAGAAGTGATAATGACAGACAAAGAATGACATTCTTATGGCCAGTGTGGTATTATTTTTATCCCGAAGATGTCGTGGTATCTGGAGTGAGATGTGAAATATAGACTCATACCCTAAGAAAAGTGGGATGAAGTATCTCCACTTTAGACAAGGAATTTAAAGCCCTTTATGTACCACATATTTGTGTCCTCTCAAAATTCACACGTTAAAACCCTGACCCCTGGTGCGATGGGATAAAGAGGTAGGGCCTTTGGGAGATAATTAGTTTAGATGAGGTCATGAGGGTGGAGCCCCATGATAGAACTGGTGCCCTTATGAGAAGAAAAGCCACCACAGCTTCGTCTCTGTGCCATGTGGGGATACAGCTAAAAGGCAACCATTTACAAGCCAGGAGGAGAGCCCTCACCAGGAACTCAATCTGCTGGCACCTTTGTCTTAGACTTCTCCACCTCCAGAACTTTGAGAACATAAATTTCTGTTGTTTAAGCTACTCAGTGTATGGTATTTTGTTATAGCAGCTAGAGCAGAGGCCCAAATGACTCAGTGATTTATATAAATATAAATGTATTCTTCAGAGAAAATGGGGATTACGTCTCGATATCTGCCTGTGTTTATACATTTATGTATTCCCTATGAGGCAAATGTCAGAAGTAAAAAATGCATAGCAACTTGATAAGCAACAAATGACCAGGTGTGTTAGTCAGTTGTCTGCTACTGTAACAAATACCCAAGATAATCAACTTATAAAGACAAAAGGTTTATTTTGGCTCACAATTTTGGAGGCTTCAGTGCACGGTCAGTTGGCTCCTTTGCTTTAGTCCTGTGGTGGTACATCATGGCAAGAAGATGTGGAAATGCAAAACCACTCATCTTGTGGCCCGGGAGGAAAGAAAAAAAGAAACAAACAAAGGAAGAGGAAGGGGCTGCGATCTTACTAGCTCTTCAGGTGCAAACTCCACTGACCTAAGGACTTCCCAGTAGGCTCTACCTCTTAAAATTTCCACCACTTCCCAATAGCACCAAGCTGGGGACCAAGACTTTAACACGTGGGACTTTGGGGGATATTCAAGATCCAGGGATCTTCCTCCAGCTGAGCCGTACATATTAAACATTTTCATTCATCTACTCATTTATTCCTTTATCCAACCATTACTTCCACAGCACCTACCATTGCCATTAAGTACTTACAATGGACCATGTCCTGAGCCAGGGGATGAAGGTTTCTGCTCTGGTGGGGCTCACATTTGGTAGAGAAGGGATTCATGAGCCAACAACTGAAAATCTGCTATTTCCTAAAGCTCTGTGTTCTTCTGTAGCTCTATATCTTTGCACAGTTTTTCCCACTGCTACACAAGTCTCAACCTGCCCCTCCTACATTCTGCCTTGAAAATTTCTGTTCATTCATCAACACTCAGCCTAGAGATGCCAGGTGTGGTGGTGCACACTTGTAATCCTAGTACTTTGGGAGGCAGAGACCGGAGGATCCGGGTTTGCGGCCAGCCTCAGCTCTCTCTCTCTCTCTCTCTCTCTCTCTCTCTCTCTCTCCTTAGTGAGGCCCTCCGCAACTTCGTGAGACCTGGTTTCAAAATAAAGTATAAAAAATAGGGCCAGGGGTGTAGCGCGGAGGTAGAACGCCCCTGGGTTCAATCCCCGGTACCGCAAAAAAAAAAAGAAAGATACTCAGCCTAGATATTACTTTCCCCCCAACCCTTCCTAGATATGTTTCTTCCACTTCCCTACAGACCCCTCTGTGTCACTTTGTGCCACAATATCACGATCCCCTTGTACCATAAGCGTGCTTCCATTGTACGTTGAGCATCTTGAGCAGAAGGCTTATCATCATACCTATCATATTAAGTGAATATCTGTTGAATAAAAGGAATGAATAAACATAACATTGGTCCTACCCTCTCTCAGCCAGACTCCAGAGGAACATGCTAGCTTTCTTGAGTTAGTTCTTTTACTCATTAGCATTGTTGGACTGAGTACTGCTCATATTACATTCCCTTGTGCTATAATTTGTCAGCACACATGTGGTGCATGCCTACCATGCTCTAGGGAGTTCAAATATGAATAAGGCATGGTGGGGTTTATAGTTTAGAGGAGAAAAAAGATGCATAAATAGACAATTTTAATATAATATGATCTACATTAAGACAGGAATATGGGGATTTCTGAGATAAGATAGCGCATGAGGAAGAGAGTGTGGACTCTCAGCCCAGTCTGAGGTTTTAGTAAGTCTTCTTGGCTATGATAATTTTGCTGAACCTACAAAATGTTTTAAGTGCGGTGATTTATCTAGCACCTATCATGTGCCAAACATTATTCTTGTTGTCCTAAAATTGGCCTATTTAATCTGCACAACAAACCAGAAGGAAGATATGCCCTTGGTTTGAATATTGAAAAACTGAGCCTTAGAAAATTTAAGCAACTTGCCCAAGATTAATAGCTAGTAAGTCTGAGAGCTGGGAATGCAAACCCAGGTCAGCCTGGCTTTCTTTTGACTCCTGTGTAGACTGACATAATATCAGCATTATATGGTGCAGAGAACACACTGGGCTTGGAGCCAAATCCCAGATCTATTTCCTATTATCTATGTGACCTTGTAAGTCACATAAAACTCTAAGCCTCATTTTTTTCATTTATAAAAGAGGGATGAGACAGCTACATCACAACATAGTTGTGATAATTAAAATATAGAATTTAATATGAAATCATATAATAAAGTGCTAGCTCCATGACTATTATTAAGAAAAGATATTTGTTTCCCTAGGTCTGACCACAGGTCCACGATCCTCTTGTGTTTGTACAAAATGCTTCCTTTCTCTTGTGTGCACACTTCAAAAGCATAATTGCTGGCCAATAGCAGCTCCTGGGTAATCGCTTTGAGGATTTGAGGTTATATCAGTAGCTTTCGAGCTAAAAATGTCTCCCAGAGGAGAAGAAGCATATTTTCACACTGACTTCTAAGTTTTCAAAGTTCTTGAGCACAGCTGGGTGAAATAAATTGGAAAAGACTGAAAATATTATGTAACCGGGCTTTTCTCCCCTGATGATGGGGAATGGATTTGACAGGAGACCAGCAACTCAGACACGTCCTAGGATTCCAAGGAATTTTAATGGGAAATAAAAGTTAATAATAATTGTCAGAGCAGGACTCTGACACATCGAAACCTCCCAGGCATCTCAATGTCATTCCATCCACATCTCACACATGTGCCAGACAGCTAATAGCATGGCTGGAGTGCCACATGCAACCCAGAGCCATGAAACTTGACAAGGACATGGTTGACAATACTTCCTGCTCTAAACATCATCCTCAGACCCGTAGTATCTGTGTCACTTGGAAACTTGGAACTTCTCAGGCTTTAACCAGACCTAGTGAATCAGAGACCACAATGTCAAAGAGTGCTAAGTGATTCTTATGCTCAGTAAAGTCTGAGAAATGCTGAATTGGCCCTGATGAGGAAGCATTTGGGCTCAGTTCTATGTGGTGGTAACAAATGCTTCTTAACCGTGTGTCTTTGGGCAAGTTACTGGATCTCTCTGGACCTATTTCCTCACTTATAACTTAGAAATAACAATAGTTGTTACATTGCAGAATTGTTGAAGAGTAAACATGCTAATAAATATAAAGCATTAGGATGGTATTTGATGCATAGTGAGGGAGCTAAGTGTTCTTATTTTACAAACTCATGTCACATAGAACAGAAGCATAAAATTATAAGTCTTGAAATTGTTGAAGGCAGAGGCCATCAACTTTGGTTCCTGTCAGTGAAGAACCTTGAAGGAAGGGAAATGTTGACACTGTAGCTTTGAGCAGGTCATCTCTGAATCAGCCAGGATTAGAAAATGACAGTGAATACCTGACATACCATAATTTAAGTTAGATTAGTATTTATTCTATCTTTTATCATCATAAACTTGAGTCTGTGTTCAAGACTATTTGCTAAGAAGAGCAGAGAGCCTTCCAGTAAAATTGAGATGTCTGTTTTAACAGTTCTCATGGCTGTTGCCTGGTAACTTTGGGATTAGAATGTTTGCTCTAATGGCATTTTCAAGAATATTTGCCATAAACACCTCTTTTTGTTCACCTCTGTTTACCATTGGAATTTGATTTTCCTCTCTAACACATTGCTAACAATCTACTGTTACATCTCTGACTTAGCCCTAAACAACTGGACCAGTATAAAAGGACTGTGCAGATATATACCCTTAAAATTAGGAATTCAGATAAAGCCAAAAATTGTTTGTAAAATGTTCTCTGTGTGTATGTGTGTACATGTGTGTACATGCATGTGTGTGTGCATGCATGTGTGTGTGCATACACTGGGGATTGGACCCAGGGCCTTGTGCATGCTAAGTACACAATCTACCACCAAACTACATCCAGCCCCTGTGAAATGCATTTTTAAAGTAAAATAAAGTAACCAATTAACTTTAAAATGCATGTTAGAATTTTAAAAAAATAAATGGGATCTTGCTATGTTGCCCAGGCTGGCCTCATACTCCTGGATTCAAATGATCCCCCTATCTCAGCCTCCTGAGCAGTTGGGTCTACAAGTATGGGTGACTAGGACTGCATAAAATACATGTTGTAGAATTTAAATTTGCCACAGTTGTCAAGTGTTAGAGTCATTGTGCCACCATTTGGTTGGGCAGAAAGATAGGTACATAAAATGGATATAAAATAGATTATTAGAAGCTCTGTGTAGAATTGGGACAATTTAAGTAGACTATGATAAAAGACACTGATCATTTGTGTATCATGTTACTAGAGTACAACCTGAATTAATGATGCCTTATGAGATTGCAATTTTAAACTGTAGATGATTACTTCATCGTATGAGCTATTTAGTCTAGTTTTCCTCCCTCATTAATCTATGGTACCTGAAATAGATTGTTTTGACCTGAATATCTCTTTTAACATCACCTCCATCTTTGTAAACATAGTTAATTCCTTCAAGTGTCCAGGTGAGAGAATCTCTTCCATAAATATGAAAATATATAATATGTACACATATACATATACATACATGCATACATACATACATACACATATACACATATAATGTATAATGTATATATAATATAATGTATACACACAAATAAAAACAATTTAGATATTAAATGGGGGATTATACAGATTCTTGGGCAGAGAGCATATTGGCATTTACCTTCTATGTTAGATGGTATCTGCTTGTAGTAATGCAACCTGCTTCTGAGAAATAAACTTGTTTCTCCAGTAGGGAGAAAAATCTTTCTCATCAGAGCGGTCTTCTCATACCAGGATTTGCTCAGTTTGAACTCCTCAGGCATCATAACACCAAAGCTTTCTCTCTCTTTTTTTTTTTTTGTGGTACTGAGGATGGAACCCAGGGGCATTCTACCTCCGAGCTACACCCCCCAGCCCTATTTTTTATTCTTTATTTTGAAACAGGGTCTCCCTAAGTTGCAGAGGGCCTCACTAAGTAGCTGAGGCTGGCCGTGAACCTGGATCCTCCAGACTCAGCCTCCCAAGTACTGGGATTACAAGCGTGCGCCACCATGCCCAGCTCTCTTTTAATTTCTTGAACAAACTTGAATAACTTTCCTGCAGACAGAAAGACTATTTTGTTTTAAGTGCACAAAGTCTAATTAATCAGAATATCAGGGCTCATGTGTACCAGGGGAAAACCAGGAAAAGAGATGGGGGAGGAAATCGTCACAGTTGTCTTTGTTCCTTGCTGTTAACAGATTTAAAATTTCACCTGTAGCACAGGCTGCACCTCTGTAGGGACAGTGAGGAGGCCCAGCTGTGCGCCCTGGCCCTCCTGCCCTACCACATGGATTTTGTCAAGGCCTCTATTGTGAGAGTGAAGGAGCTCATTCGTTTAATGACACACTGGCTCAAGACATCATTTGCCAACCCCACCGAGGAGAATAAGTATGTAACCAGCACATGGGTCCCATGTGAGCCTTCATCTTTTCATGTCCTTTTTCTTTATTCTTCCAGGTCCCACCCCTTTCCTTGGTAGGCGGAGGGGATAGAGAGAGAGAGAGAGGGAGAAAGAGCAGAAGGGCTGTTATAGAATATGGAACATCTGTATGATATTATTCCAAAGCACACCATAAGGGTTTGGTAGGGACCAAGGACTAGAAACAAAACGATTCAGTGGCATAACCAAGTAGACTGGTGCAAGGGAGGAAGGCACAGAAAAGAAAAAGAGAAACTCCTGGTCTTGTTTGAGTGGACGTTTGATGTTTGTGCTTCACGTTTTCCTTCAGTTAGAGCCAGTTCCACCAGAGGCCGAGTTGTCCCCCATAGAGCAGGACCAGCAAAAGTTGATACGTGCATATGTTAGTGTCTTGCCTTCCCTTTGTTTGCAACAAAATCAAGCATGGGATGAAGGGATGTGAAAGACACAGTGACTGGTTTGAGCATTTTAAGATAAACTTTTGAAAAGCAGAGACCTAGAATAAATTTGTATAAATTCTCCATTTGACAGAAATAGCAGAGATGGGGATTTCTTATATTTATATATAGCCATTTTCTACAAGGAATATGTCTTCTTCCTCTTTGTATAAAGTTGCTAATATTCTTTATTTGTTAACCCGAATGATGCAGTGTCTGTTTACTTTTTGTGCATGTTTGTGTTTAACATTGATGTTAACATTCGTCACTTTGTAAAAACATACATTACTTCTATGCAATTGCACCCTATCTCTAAACATCTCTAAACACTGTCTATATATTTTTTCTCATTTGGTTGAGAAAGTAAAAATTTACTAGTAAAAATAGAAAAATGGAAGAACAAAGAAATAAAGCTTATTGCTGAGTAGCTTCTTGGTCAGATGACAGGCCTGGTTTTGAAATCCAACACTATTTTTTTTTTTTAGTGAAGAGCATTTATAAATCTTCAAGAAGAAACTTACTTATTACAGCAGCAATAACAATTCTAAGACTTTTGAAAGGTGGCATTGTGAGGAAATTGGACCACATATGTTGCAATCTGTAATTGGTTTTCTATTTTGGGAGAGTAATCTCATTAATATGTGCTAAGTATTTATTATGTGTTAAGGGTTTTTAAATATTCAAACCATTTGTCAAGTTAATTCCACTCGAGAAAATGTTTACTTACTATTTGCTTTTGAAAAATGGATTGAGGCCACTTATATTAAAAAATGTCATAAAAAGTACTTAAAATAAAGATTTTTAAAAGGGTTCAGAAATACCTAGCAGAACTGCCTTTGGAGAAAATATACCAGACCAAAAAAAAGTAATTTGTGTTAAGTTCTGAATAGTGCTACTAAAGACCCTGAAAACTAGAAATAACAAAAATTCCCCTGAAGAGAACATTAACTTGCTGATGACATACTATTTAAAACAAGTTTGGGGAACATGGTGACACATGCAAAGACTTACATGAAATAATGTCGAATGACCAAAGTAGAACACAAGATAATATGGACAGAAATCACAGCTATATAAATATCTGTAAACATGCCATAAAAAGCAAGATAAAATAGTTCATTGTTTGTTTACCAGGCCTTTCCCTCTTGTAAATTTACTTTCATATAACATGAAGAAAATCTCCTGCATAAAGAAGTTGTGATCATGGCTTCCTCTTAGTCTCGAAGCATCGGATGGTCACAGTGGAATGGAATTCAACTCTTCTGTCCATTGTTATCAACCCGAGGGAAAAACCACAGGAGCAGGATTACTGACCAGCGGAAATCTGGTTGGCTCTCCACCACCAGGATTAGAAATTTTGTCTACCTTTGTTTTTCTATTTCCTTTGCTGAGGTAAGAACAAATGAATAGTACTACTAGGAAGAAAATGGTACCATTCTGTTAGGGAAAAGTGCATGATTTAGCAATAGATCATCAAAAGAAAGTTCTATGGCTAATGAATGCCAAGGAAGCAAAACACATATTTGGATATTAACCATCATGAATCCTGAAACTGTCACAGTTATTTTTATCCCCTTTGAGTTTGTTTTCAATCTTCAATTCTAATTAAAAGAAAACAAACAAAAAACTCCTTTCCTGATATACATAAACTGAAATTTAAAAGACTTAATGTAGAAAAAGTTTCATTTTTAATCCCTAATCCCTCCTTTCCCAATGATGTTTGAAGTATATTGTTCCAAATTTGGTGTTTTTTTTAACATATGCTTAATTCATTTTTAAAAAAGAGAGCTGGGTGTTGTGGTACAGGCCTGTAATCCTAGTACTTGGGAGGCTGAGAAAGCAGGGTCACAGGTTCAAGATCAACCTCAGCAACCTAGTGAGAACTGATTTCAAAATAAAAAATTAAAAAGGGCTGGGGATATAGCTCAGAAGTATAACGTTCAGAAGTAGAATGCCCTACGTTCAATCCCTAGTACCCCCCCACACACAAAAGTGATCATATCTTATGTGTTGCTTTGAAATTTGTTTTTCAATCTATGTTGGATTATTTTGTTTCTATATATGAAGACCTACATTACTTCTTCTAATAACTGCATAGTCTGTATAAATACTGAGAGAAATATAATGTGAGGTTCAAATGTGAATCACATACCCATAGATAAAAAGAAATAGATTAAATTAATGTAATAATATATTTAGTTCAATATATCTAAATGTTGTCATTTCAGCACACTGTCAATATAAAAATTATTTTTTTTTTTTTGCGGTACTGGGGATTGAACTCAGGGGCGTTCTACCTCCGCGCTACACCCCCGGCCCTGTTTTTTTATACTTTATTTTGAAACTGGGTCTCACAAAGTTGCGGAGGGCCTCACTAGGTAGAGAGAGAGAGAGACAGGGAGAGAGAAAGATAGAGAAAGCTGAGGCTGGCCGCGAACCCAGATCCTCTGGTCTCCGCCTCCCAAAGTACTGGGATTACAAGCGTGCGCCACCAGACATTTTACTTTGTGTTTTCGAAATCCAGTGTGTACTCAATTCAGATTAGTCACATTTCAAGGGCTTCATAGACACATGTGGCTAATGGCTACCATATCAGACAGAACAGGAAGAGGTGTATCATGAAACTATTTAAGCGGTTCTTATTGAGGAACATTTTAATGTTTACTATTATGAACAATAAAATAAAGAACATCCTTTTGTACATAGCACTTGTAGGAGTGTTTCTACAGGATGAACTTAGAAGTGATAATTTTGGGGTCAAAGGGATAAATTATATCAAATTTAATAGAATTGACTCCAAGAAAAAAGAAGACTGTATTAATTTACATTGTCACAAATAGAATGAAAGAGTGTCCTTTTCCCCATGGACTCACCAATGTTGGATATTATAATTCTTTGTTAAATTTTTGTCAATTGGATTGGTGGAAATTTTATTGTTTGGTAAGTAGTGAGGTTGAAAATAGAAATTTCTTCTGGAAATTACCTGTTGAGATTAAATTTTTCTCATAATAGAATAAACCTATCCTTATGTTCTGGATTAAGAACCAGATTCTAACCTTTCATTCTGTGTGTCTAGATTCCGGAGACTTCCCTCCTCTTTCATGGTGGAGCTCCTCACAATTCACATCTGGGAACTGGCCGAAAAACCCTTGTTCTTCAGCCTGGTATAGGGAATGAGGGCAGTCCTCAAACTTTTGATTCGATATGCAGAAATTGATGTTGTTTGGCACACACACTATCATCCCAGGTTCCCCATTTTTGTAAAAGTTAACCAGAAACATTCAATGTAACTATCTTTTCCATGCCCTTAGTATATAAGAAACATTTTTTCTATTAAGAAAGAGAAGCCTGGCAAGGTGGTGCATGTCTGTAATCCAAGTACTTGGAAGGTTGAGACAGGAGGATTGCAAGTTCAAGGCCAGCCTCAGCAACTTAGTGAGACCGTGTCAAAATAAAAAGGGCTGGAGGTATAGCTCAGAGGTAGAATTCCCCTGGGTTCAATTCCCAGTATCCCCCTCCCCGCCAAAAGAGACACTGGCAGTACCTGCATAAAATGTATATATTCAATAGAAAGGAGTCCAGGTATCAATGGTACAAAAATCCATGGCATAACTTTTTAAATAAAGATACTTTTCTAGAAAACCTGGTTATTTTAAAAATCATACACACACACACACACACACACACACACACACACAATATTGCTTATAAACTATGAGTAATAAAGCAATGACAATAATAAAAGAATGGAAAGAAGGAAGGAAGGAAGAAAAGACTATATCAAAGAGTAGCTTTATTGGGAATAGGTTGTAAATAAGAAGGCCTGAATTACCACAAAGTCAATTCCCTTTGATTAGTTCCACAGAACTTTAATTCTCAAATGTGAATAAAGAGTAATTTATTTTTTAATATGTTTTTATTGGTGCATTGTAATCTCACATCACAACGAGTATCAGTTTGGTGTTAGCATACATGCACACAGCTCTTAGTGTCCCTCTCCCCCCCCCCCACATGTAGCACTGAGAATGATGTTGGTATAATCTCATATGTACACATTGTTTATGATAGTAATTCCATAGATTCACTTCTTTCTTGCCCTTCCCCTTCCCTTGTACCCCTTCCCTTGCACTACTGAGGGATCTCTGTTGTCATTGGAGTCCCTTTTGTGTCCCCACTACTCCCTAAGTTGCGCATATTAATGAAAACATATGACCCTTCTTTTTTTTGTGATTGGCTAATCTCACTTAACATAATGTTCTCCAGATCTTTCCATTTTCTTGCAAATGCTGTTATTTTGTTCTTCTTTCTTGCTGAGTAGAATTCCATTGTGTGTATTTCTCATAATTTTGTAATCCATTCATCTATTGATGGATATCTAGGTTGGTTCCATAATTTGGCCACTGTGAATTGTGCTGCTATGAACATGGGTATGCATATATTACTGTTATTTTCTAGTTTCAGTCCCTTTGGTATGATACCCAGTAGTGGTATAGCCGGGTCATATGGTGGATCCATTCCCAGTTTTCTGAGGAATCTCCACACTGATCTCCATA
>PVJS01058056.1:0-11881 GCA_004027185.1 Glis glis
ACACACACACACACACACACACACGCACACACACACACAGCCTTTCTCATCTTAGCTAGCTGGGACTCCATTCACCCAAAATAAAAACCCAAAATAAAAATGTAGAAGTCATCTTCTCTTCCTTTCCTCACCACTCACATCCAATCAGCAGCACGCAATTCACACAAGGATTGCTTCCAATGTGTTTCTTGAATTTGACTATTTGGTACCCTCTCCACTGCAGTCACCCTAGTTCAAGCCTTTAACATCTCCTGCTGGGGGTACTACAACAGTATCTTACCTGATCACCCTGAATTGTTATCCCTTACAATGTCATATCCCCCTAACAATCAGAGTGGCCTTGCAGAGAATATGAATCAGATTGTCTTTCACCTACTTAAAACTCAGATAACTTTCTACTGTGGTTAAAATCAAAGCCTTTGGATTCCATCCCATGGCCTTCGCAGGCACGCCTGGTCTCACCCTCATCACTCCTCCACTCACTCGCCACATTCCTCTGTTTCCACTTCCCATGTGTGTAGCACACTGAGTCCCTTCCTAGTCTCTGAGTGCCTTTGCATCTACTGTTTGCCCTTCCAAGAATGCTCTTCCCTCAGATGATTGTATCCATGCATCTGGCTTCTTATCTCTAGGCCTTCAAAGACCAGCCCATTGTTAGAAGGTGTTCTCAGACTTCTTACATAGTACACAGGAAGTAGAGAAGCAGGGCTATTTGGGTTTGGAATTAAACTAAGGAGGAATAATGGAATCAGGGACTGCAGAGTCTAAAATAAGGTGACTGCACGAATCGATTTACTCAGGACAGTTCTAGTTTATATCTATCGTCTCATCCCATTTACTAACCATTTTCCCTTTCACTCTCAAAAGTGTTCCTTGGATGAAAAATTACATAGCCAACCTTAGGCTGGGATGCTAAGGAGAAATCCATGCAGTGCCTTCAAGCCGGTAGAAATGAATGGAGATTCCCTGGTAGTTTTGTACCATACTAACTTGCTCCTCTGAAATTAAAAAAAAAAACAAAATCAAAATGTTTTCCAAAGGCACAGGTCTCAAAGGGATCAACATGGACTTTTCCACCAGCTGCTTCAGTGACTTTGCAATAAGCAATCATCCAGGGAACTCAGCCTGAGCTCCTGCGAAAGTATTTGGCATGAAGGAATTAACACTGCTACTTCTGATGCAAGAACAGCATGTACTTCACTGAATCATCTAGTCAAACCAAAGATGGAAGGAGTCCCAGAATGCCAGCTGGGCTGGGCTCCTGCTTTAGAAAGCTAAATACAAAAACTTGATCTGGTCTCAAAGGGCATTTCCTCAATGTGCAGGTGAAACTGGTCATGTGAAGGGGACATTACATGCACAAACCAAGTACCTTTGTGGCAGCTCCTCTATTGGACTTGTAAATATGGTCTAATAATTTTTTTCAATTTCCTGTAGATTTCTCCCAGTGATGAGTTTGGATGGCAATTTCTTTAAAAGAAATAACATGTGACTGGTTGTCTCTGATAAACTTTATTATATTTTTTGTTTTGAGCAGAATTAGTGTCATAGTTAACACAAAGAGGTACTTGCTTGGAGCTTCATGTATATCATATCAATTAATCTTTAAAACACTCAAGGAGGCATATTATATTACCGTTTCTGTTTTAGAAATGAGAAATGTAGGCCTCAGTGAGGTCAAATAACTTTTCCAAAGTTACCTAAATAGTAGTTGAAGTGGAATTCCTATTTAGACCTGCAAACTACAAAGCCTGTACTGAATTACTGTGCTCTACTCCTTAGAGAACCCTATTATTTAGTACACAGTACTGTGATTGAAAAGGAGGTCTGAAGTAATTGAAATAAAGAAAAGATAGTCCTTATGCCCAAAGGGCTATAAATCTAAATTTTTCCTACTAATTAAAATAAACTAACGATCCATCAAAAATTAAAAAGATGTCTCGCAGTCTTTAATAATATCATTGTAAAATCTCTTTAGCTTGTTTTAGCATATTTTCACAATAATCCTTCCTCAAATTTCTAATATAGCAGTAATAGTAATAGTAGTAGTCATTATAAATAGGGATATGGGGATAAATAGCTTACTGTATGTGCCAGGCTGTGTCCTAAGTGACTCACATAGATAAACCCAAACATGTTTAACACTGATAAATATCCCCATTTTTTAGATGAGAAAACTGAGGTAGACCCATACCAAATAACTTGTCTAAGGCCACACATTTCGTGAGTAGAAAAGCTGGGATTCAACCCCACATCTTCTGTCTCTGTAATGGGCTTGTAACCACTATATTTGCTCCTCATACTATATAAATTGATTGATAAAAGACTTTCCTCCACTCTCAATGGTCTTCTTGGGTTTGTTTTTGTAAGAGGAATTGTTTAGAGAAGGCGTTTGATTTCATTTGTTCTAGATTTAAGAGTGAGATGGGTCACAGTGAAATGATAATCCTATACTAAGGCATCAGAGTCACTCACTTACCAACTACATAAAAATATGTGACAACATGGCCAAAGCTGCTTTATCCTCTAACACTAACACTAGCTACGTAGACTGTTGGGGGACTAAAATATCCATGGGACGCAAACTCTAGTGTTTTATCTGCTGAAATGACAGGGAGCGATATTTTAAAAAATACTTTAATGTGCTCTTCTCTCTTGTAGTTTCCTGCAAATGATCTCTATCCCATAGAACCAAGGCAGCCATCTGCAGGAAGGGGAGAATGGAGAGAAACAGAAAAAAGAGGAATAAGAAACAAGAACTTTAGTAATAGAAATGCAGAAAGAATTTCAACTTGTGTCTAAAACAGAAATTTTAATTCCAAAATATGTTTGAAAACTATTTTCAGGTTTTAAAGTGGGTTTTAAATGAAGGACTTTCTTAATTTTTTGTGGGGTTTTTTTTTGGCTTTTTTTTTTTGCGGTACCGGGGATTAAACCCAGGGGTGTTCTACCTCCGCTCTACGCCCCCGGCCCTACTTTTTTATACTTTATTTTGAAACCAGGTCTCACGAAGTTGCGGAGGGCCTCACTAAGTAGAGAGACAGAGAGAGAGAGAGAGAGAGAGCTGAGGCTGGCCGCGAACCCGGATCCTCCGGTCTCCTCCTCCCAAAGTACTGGGATTACAAGCGTGCACCACCATGCCCAGCGCTTTTTTGGCTTTTTAAAAGATAGGCCTATCAGCTTGGCCGCAGTATTTAATATAAGGGAGTCCCCATAAGAGAACTCTGAATAGATCTTCCCCTTCTGGTACAAGCGAATTGTTGGACAAAGAAGAGCAAGAGAAGCACATATTCAGACATGTGTCCTCTTTTTTTTTTTCTGGCAGGAATCTATGTATCACATGAAAAGCATATTAGAATATTTTAATTGCAATTATACATCATAGGTTGGTTCAAAATGGCGCAAACATACATGCAAACATCACTTGGTATATTTCTTTACTCAAAAGAAATATTTTTAAAATCTTACACCATCTGTATCATCAATATACAATATGCTGAGATGCAGGTTCTGTGGATGTTAATAGCAACCTAACCTATTTGAAGTTTCTACCCAACATCCTATTTGAAAAGAAGTGAATTCTGCCAATATGCAGACGGCCACAACAAAGTTGACTTGTAACTGCACAGACATCGAGAGAAGACCTGAGCTAAGACTTCAGAGTCATTTTCAGCTGTTGCATAACACAGAAAATATTCAGGGTTGTCTGCTTTTGGGTAGGGACAAGGAAGGTAACCAAATTGATATTTAGACACTTCTAACTGGGCCTATGTGATTAAAAACAAAATAACTCCACAGTACAGGAGATGGTGAGGCTGCATAGACCAGGAGGAAAAGGGAAGCCATGACACAGAACTGGAGAAGTCTGCAGCACTAGCAAAAGCTGAGGTGGGACTTGGTTCAGCCAGGGAGAAATACTAAGTGCTGATCAAGCCAGAGAGCAGATCATGGGTTATATCAGCAGCAGGATTCAGTGACAAAGGCTGAATGAATCCCCAAGAATAACACCACCTGGACTCAGCAGGCCCAACTCCAGAGAGAAGACTGGATCAGCCATGCCCAGCCACATCTGGAGAAAATCCAGGTAATTCCAAATCAGAGAGTCCTGGCCTCACCTGTCCAAGCAATTCCAGACTCCATCCTAGGGAGGAAAGTTTGTCCCCAAGACATAATTTAAAAAAAAAAATGAGCATTTACCTGATTCAACCTACTAGAAATTAAGCATACACTTATAAAAATGAATTAATTATTGGAGTAGATTAAGATTATAGGTTTGAGTAAAATACATGATTTTTTCAAAATTTTTTACACAGCAGAAATAGGACTATATAGAAAAATCAGATCAGTTCTAGAAGTAGAATTTCAGAAAAGACTATTTTTCTTAGCATATATAAGTATAATAAAAGTCAGTAAAAATGAAAATGAAAATATAACATCAAAAGTTTGGAAGGTAGCAAAGGCAGTGCTTAGAGGAAAATATATAGCATTTCTATCACAATATTGACAAAGCTTTCTAGGATGCTGATTTTTAAATATAATTATTCTGTTTAAGGCACTTCCATTGCTTTCCAAAGCCAGTATAATTCCAAATTCTTTATAGTTACACTTAAAGTCCTTCAAGCCTCTAAAGTTAAACAATATTTTTAGTGTGACATGCTCTTACACAGGTTAGGACTCAATCAGACTAGAACACTGTACCAACTCTCATACTTTAGTGTGCATAAGTAGATTATGGAGAAAAACTAACTAGACATATACAATCCCAGTCCATATATTATATTATGATCCAGAATAATCCAAAGGATATTCCCACTATTTAGGAACCAGATACTCAATAAAACTTAGTTTTCTATAAATTACTAAGGTCACAGGAAATAAGGACAATTGCCAAGGTCGCCCCCTACAGGGGAAAAAGGTTTTGCTTGCTAAACCTCGAGAGGACTCAAATGAGAACCATGGAGCTTTCTTGAAGTCAAATGCCAATGTTGGCACTTCCATCAGGACAGTCTTGAGCAAACGTCAAGTGAGGAGAGCTGGACCCGAGGCTCCTGCATTAGCCAGAGGCTCTGGAAAGATGTTTACGTTGTTTCAGGCTGATGTTCTCCCTGCCATCAGGAAACTGTCTTTACCTAACTTCACTGAAGGGGGCCTGAATTGAGACTCTTATAGAAAAGAACTCAAGTCAAAACCTGAAAGGATCTCAGGTTAGTAATGCCCTCCTTAATAATGCAATGCTTATTTAATAAAGGGAGACAAGATTGGCACTGTGAAGAACCTCAGTCTCCAAGATGCAATCTGTTCTCATTACAGAAGCTGAGGACTCATAACACATTACGGTTGTATAGAGGTAGCTGAGATTCTCACAAATTAAAATCAGACAAACATGAGCTCTCCATTGAAAATCCTTGTACGTGCAAGGAAACATACCATCATAAGTCAACAGAAACAATATAAAGCAAATGTATTTTCAAGGACCTCAGATATTTACATTATAGGGATCAAAATATAACATTTCTACAATTGAAACATTTAAGAAAATAGAAGATGCCATCACAAAAATGTAGAAGAAGAATAACAACATGAGCATAGATTTGAAAGGGGGCCAAAATTAAAATTTTAGAGATAGAAAATATAATTTTGAAGTTAAAACTTGAATGGGAATATTTAATAGCAGACTAGATAAAGCTAAAGTGAGAATTAGTGAGTGAGAAGAGAGATCTAAAGAAACTATCCAGAATTCAGTACAGAGAATGAGATTTTAAAAATGAACAAAGTTATTTAAAATATGGATGGAATAAGGCTATAACATACATCTAATTACAATCCTAGAAAATTAGAGAAAGTTAGAAAGTTAGGCAGTTTTACAGAAATAATAGCTCAGATTTCTCCTGAATTAATGGAAATGTGAATCCACCAGATATCCACCAACAGGAATATGGATGAATAAATTTTATGGATGGAATATATGGAGTATGATATGGCAGTGAAGACGCATGAACAACTACACAAATCAACAAAAATGCTTGCTTGTAATGTATTCTCATATTGTTGAATTTTTAAAATAAGCAGCAGAGGACAATATACAAAATTATTCCTTTCTCATAAAACTCAAGGCAGGAAAAGGGCAGACAACAGGAGTACACACAACTTGATTTAAAAAAAAAAACCTTTTTTAAGAAAGAAAGAGGGATTGTGTCCTCACAGAGAAAGGTGTGGCTGCTGTGGAGTTGTGTGATCTGAGTAGTCTGGCTGCAATCGAGCCCAGTGCAGAGCTGGCTGCTGCTAGCCGAGCAGCAATAGGACTCCTGGGAACACCTAGAGCCATCGCAAGACCTCTGAGTGCACAGGGAGCATGCCCAGCATCATGAGTGCCCTCAATGTCAACCTGTGTGAACAGAAGGTGGCTGTGTGGGAGATCTCAAAGGCTGTCTGCCATTTGTAGCCCAGAACACACTGTGTAGATCAAGCGGGTGATCCCTGAGCCCAGAGTTTGCCCTATTTTAGCATCCTCACAGCTGGAAGGGGCCTCAGCCTGACCACCTGTTCTATCACACTGAGAAAGGTCTTGGGGGTCTGCTGAAGAAGTTAACTAATGTGATGCTGAGCTGCTCCAATGACACAGACTAGAGGACCGTGCTGCTAAGCCTGAGATCAGGGCAGTATCTCGGCAGCTTTGTCGAGGTGACAGGAGGCACCATGCTGCCACACCTCAACATTCTCTATTATGGGCTCACTTAGCTGCTCATCAGAACCCAGGGTGAAAAGCAGATCTGAGTTCCTGCGCTGCTTTTTAAAGGACAGTGTGACTGAGAGCAACGCACTGTGCACTGTCAGACCAGAGACAAGCTGATCCCGCTGCCGGCCATGCACTGGTGCAGAACATCCAGCTGGTGGGCAGGATGATGCCACGCTACTCCCCTGGGATTGCGACTGCCACCTTGCCCTGCTTGACCTACAACAAGCACAGGGAAAGCATTGAGGAGTGGCCAGTGCATGTAATCAGGTCCTGATGACACTGGTCGCCACTGAGGGCATGACAGCAGGAGAAGCTAAAGCCAATGGTGCAGACTCTGGCAGAATCTGACCCAATGGTTCCGTATCAAAACAGAGGGGACACACAGTGGAGGTCCACGTGGTCTTGTGACTCTAGCATCAGGGTCTGTACTCAGCCAGTGCTAGAAGTGTCACCCGGTGTTCATTCCCCATGAAGAAATTGTGAACATCCTATTACATGGACACTGGGATGGTGGTCAGGGCTGCCATTCTGAGCCTTCTCAATGTAGCTGTATCCCCCGTACATCAAGACTTCTTGAAGATATTCCAGCACATAGGCAGCTTCCTTCCCTTTCTGAGGCATCGTGGGTTAGGATTTCAACATATGAATTTTCAAGTCAGCCCATAACAAGTGACTACGAACATTCTAAAGGTGTGAATATCTGTAATCAAATCCCCCCTAAATTATAAATCTTATTCCTACCCAGACTCAGGGCAGGAATACAATTACAAAGTGTGAGGAAGACTCAAAGTTACTCATATAGTATCTCCCTTTAAATGGATACCTGGACAGTAATTCCAAGAAACTTTACTGCCTTGAAAATGGAAACAGAGTCTGTTTTGTTCACCTGATCAACACATGGAGCACATTTGAGAGCAGAATTTATTTATTATATATCTAATATTATGGGAAACCTTGCAGAAACACTGTCTGGGGTTGCTCTATTCTGCGGGAAATGGATCATAATCACATTATGTGAATGTTTGATATTAATTTCTCTTAACATGTATAATATACCTTATCGATATGTTATGGCGTTTTACAGATGAGACATTCAGATCAACTCCTCACACGTTTCCTCTGCCATATTTTAAATGCTACTTGCAATCAGGCAATAAACTGAAAGGCAACTAAAGAAGGCCAACACAGCTGCGAGAGCAATCTTCCCTAAGTGCTGTTTGGATAACATCATTCCCTCTCTTAGGAAGCGACTGTGGCTTTCAACTTCCTTTTGTTCTGAATATGAACTTCTAAATATTTGCTACAAGGTTTGGAAAAATGCAGGCCCACCTACAAAGACTATTGCAAAGACCATTGTCTTAGCTGGTGATTCACAATCAAATTCTGCCTCTCAGTGTTGACTTTTGGCCCCACTACTGCTACCAACTAAAGCTTTTTATTTTTTCCCCAGTTCTGGGGCTCAAACCCAGGGCCGTGGGCATGCTAGGCAAGCACTCTGCCACTGAGCTACATCCCCAGCCCCAAAACCTCTTTTCTATAAGCTGAAACCCTTCCTTCCCATCAAAATTCTTTAATAAAAAAATTACCCATACCACAGTGAATTTTTCTAAAATAAACAACAAAAAAGACAAGTTTGTTTCATCAAAACAGTATAACAAATCCCAGCCCTTAGGTAAATTTTAAGACCTGTAATAAAAATGGTTGCCCCGGTCTCATCTGTCTTTTCAAAATGCAATCCTTGTAGCAGCCAGGTGTGGTGGCACATGCTTGTAATCCCAGTACTTGGGAGACTAAGACAGGAGGATCGCAGGTTCAGGGCCAGCCTTAGCTACTTAGTGAAGCCCGTGGCAACTTAGTGAGATCCTGTTTCAAAATAAAGAATAAAAAATAGAGCTGGGTGTGTAGCACGGAGGTAAAATGCCCCTGGGTCCAATCCCCAGTGCCACACATACACACACAAAATGTAATCCTTATTAAAATGAAGTTGCTGGCTAGCTTGCTTTTGTAAATCTTTGAAATAATTTCTATTAGCCAAAATATTTTATATTAAATGAAATTATTACAGTGTGTCCACCGTATGTAGTTCAATGTTTTTATTTTTAAGTGATAAAATACTGCATGTTATTCATAAGTGTTGTCATTGGAGTTTAAATTCATTCATTTTGAGAGATATTCTTCCATATTTATAAAAAAATTATAAAATTTTAATTTCATTGCAATAGGAGGTTCCCCTGGATACAGCAAATACACACGTACAACGTTGTTTATATTAGTAGCAACTTTAACAAAAAAGTTATTTAACCAAAAATTGGTGGAACATTCTTCAGCTATTTAAAAATTGTATATGAAACAGCTAGTAGTAGATTAAGTGTAGCAACCATTTGTTCTAAGCCATGTTAGGAGTGCTTGCATCTGAAAAGTATGGTACTTTTATTTCTCTTTTTCAAATACATTTGAGTATAAAACATAGAAACAGGTTTGGCTCTTTCAGGCTGAAAGTGCGGAGGATGGATGGTGGGCAGGCAAAAGACCAAGATGGAAAGTATGCAGGGAAGACGATGAAGAAGGAAAAGATGGAGGAGGAAGAAGAAGAAAAAAGAAGAAAGAGAAGAAAAAGAATAGAACGACAAAGAGAAACTAAAGTAGGAGGGGAGAAGGTGAAAAAGGACCACAACCACAAAAATAAGATCAGGAACAAAAAAGATGAAAGGGCAAAAGGGAAAAGGGAAAGCAAAGAGTCTAAGATACAAGCAGAGATGCTGCTTTTAGCAGAAGGAGCTCTGGTCAATCATACTGGCAAACACAGAGAACAGTAGAGTAGAATAGAGAATACAGACACAAACCCATGCAACTACAGCTACCTGATTCTTGAAAATGATGCACTGAAGAAAAGATAGCCTCTTTAACAAATGGTTCTGGGAAAACTGGATATCTATAGGTAGAATATTAAAACTATATCTCACCCTCTACAAAAATCAACTCAGAATGGCTTAAAGACCTAAGTATAAGATCTGAAACATTGAAACTGCTAGAAGAAAACATAAGGGAAACACTTGAAAATATAGGCACAGGCGAGGACTTCCTAATAAGACTCCTATGGATCAGAAAATAATAGCAATAATCAACAAGTGGGATGGCATCAAATTAAAAAGCTTCTGTATAGCAAAGGAAACAATTAACAGAGTGAAGATTCGGCCTAAAGATTGGGAGAGAAATCTTTGCCAGCTACTCTTCCAACAGAGGATTAATATCCAAAATAAAGAAAGAACTCAAAAAATTTAACACCAAAAAAAACCATAACCCAATCAATAAATGGGCAAATGAACTAAACAAATACTTCTCAAAAGAAGTACAAATGGCCAATAATTATATGAAAAAATTGTTCAAGGTCTTTAGCCATCAAGGAAATGCAAATTAAAACTACACTGAGATTTCATCTCACCCCAGTCAAAATGGCAATCATCAAGAATATAAGTAATAAATGCTGGTGAAGATATGGGGGGAAAAGAATATTCATACACTATTGGTGGAAATGTAAATTAGTATAGCCACTATGAAGATCAGAATGGAGTTTTCTCAAAAACTAAGAGTAGAACTCCATATCATCTAGCTCTACCACTCCTGAGATTATATCCAAAATCATTGAAGTTAGCATACTATAGAGATACTGCATGCCCATGTTTATCATGGTATAATTCTCAATCGGCAAGTTTTGGAAACAGCCTAGATGCCATTCAACAGATGAATGGATAAAGAAAGTATGACATCATACATATGTGTGTGTGTGTGTATGTGTGTGTGTGTGTGTAGACACACACATATACAAGATAGAGTATTATTTAGCCATAAAGAGGAACAAAATCATTCCATTTGCAAGAAAATTGATGGAACTGGAGATCATCATATTAGGCAAATAAGCTGAACTCAGAAAGACAAGTATCACATTTTCTCTCATACATGGAATCTAGAAGTAGGGGGAGACAACATAATATAGAAGGAAGACCACTAGTGAGGGGGAGATGTTGGGGTAGAAATTATATCTGTTATATCCATATGCAAATATGGCACAATGAAACCCATAAGTCTACATAATTAAAATACACTAAGAAGAATTAATGTAAATTAGATTCAAAATTTTTAAAAGAATAAGCTCTTCTCAAGTCTAGCTACCTCCATAAAAACTGTGCCATTTGTTCTATTAAGACTCACCTAGATAAGCTAGAATTACATGGGAATTTATGTAGTCAAAGAGCAAGAAAAATTAGATTTAAAAAATGGCACAAGGAAAATTTTAGAGTGCTATTCTATCACTTGGTGATGGATATATTCGTTGTTTTGATTGTGGTGGTATTTTGTGGATGCACACTATGTTAAAACTTATTAAATCAATCATACTAAATATATGCAATTTATTACTCTATAAAGTTGTTTTTTAAATGCTCAAAAAAAAAATCTCCCCTTACCTGCATTGGAAGGTGTTCCATCAACTCTTGGTTCAGTATAGAATAAACAATGTGGATTAAATCTACGTCAATAAAGAAACTGCCTTTGTTATCATAACATGTGTAGCAGATAAACAGGCAAAACTATCCCTTGAGAAGCTAAGTTTTCATCAGTTTGCAAGAACTGTCAAAATCCTACATTTTGAGTTAGTGACCCACCCCCCTTTCTACTCTGAAGAAAGGAGAGAAAAACCAAGCCTTGGGGGGATCTTCTATGCCAAATAGATTCCTTTTCCCCTCCAGTCATAGACCTCATGGAGTGGTTGGGGTGCAATCATTAGAAAGTGCCTTACTGTTCTTGCAATCATGTGGGAAGGGGCTGATGAAACCAAACTCACTGAAGAAATTCCTCTGAAAACATCACCCTATAGTTAGAAGACATCAAGAAAGGAAAAGAAAAAACTTGAAGAAAATTGAACATAATGCAGGGACCAAAATAACAACCTCATGTTTCAGGATCTGAACATTCAAAACCCTGACAAAAGGGCCAGGCATGTTGGTGCAAGCCTGTAATCCCAGTACTTGGGAGGCTGAGACAGGAGGATTGCAGGTTCAAGGCCAGCCTTGGCAGTTTAACGAAGCCCTCAGCAGCTTAGTGGGACCCTGTTTCGAGATAAAATAGAGCTGGGGGTGTGGCTCAGAG
>PVJS01058057.1:0-11882 GCA_004027185.1 Glis glis
TTGTTTGTTGGTTTGTTGTTGTTTTGTTTTCTTAGCTGCATCGTTAGTTGCTACTGCGGCTTTCGATGGACAGTGCTAGGAGAGAGAGTAGAGAGGCCAGGCCAGGCCTCGGCCAGCTCTCCCTGCGAGGACAGCCTCAGGGACAATGACGTGGTCCTGAGGAACATCGGCAAGGGCGCTTTTGCCCGGGTCAGACTGGCCCGCCATATCCTCACCGGGACCGAGGTGGCCGTGAAGGTCATGTCTACGTTTGGCGACAACCCCTTCACTGGGTTCGTGATGGACATCATGAGGACAGTGGAGGACCTGAACGTCATCAGCTGTTTGAGCTCACAGACACGGCCGGCTACGTCCACTGGTGATGGAGCACGTGAGCGGGGGCCGCGCTGCGTCGCATCTGGGAGTCGGCTGGCTTGGAGGAGGAGGAGGCCGGAGGGTGTTCAGGCAGGTGGTGAGCGCGGTGCACTACTGCCACGAGGAGGCATCGTGACCGCGACCTGAAGCCGGAGAACATCCTCCTGGACGCGGAGGGGAACGTCAAAGCCATCGACTTTGAGCTGAGCAGCCGCTTCACCACCGGGGAGAAGCTGAGCTCGTTCTGCGGCACTGCCCACTACTGCGCCCCTGAGATCCTCCAGGGCCACGAGTATGGCCCGAGGTGGACATCTGGAGCCTGGGTGTGCTCCTCTGTGTTATGCTCGCAGGCCGCCTCCCATTCAACACTGCCACCATGGAGCTACTGAGGGAGCAGGCGCTACAGGAAAGGTACTCGGTCCTACTCACATTTCTGCCCTGGCACGAAGGCTCATCCATCGCTTACTGACAGCTGACCTGCCCCTGAGACCCACGGCCACCGAAATCCTGGCACACCCGTGACTGAGGCAGGGTCAGGAGCGTTCACCTCCTCCCACCCAGCTGCTCCCCACACGCCCAAACCCGGCGGTCCTGAGCATCATGCAGCTCCTGGGTTACGACCCACACCGGACCTGGCGATGTTCCTGCTGATCCAACAACAGGTGAGCGGCGGGGCAGGGCCCAAGCATCGGGGTGCGGTGCTGCCTCCATCCCCAGAAGATCCTTTGGTCTTCCCACTGCCGCCAAGGAGGAGAGCCAGCCAGCCTGGCCTTCATGCCCGGCAGTTGGTGCACTCTGAGTATCCACCAGCCCAGCAGGACACACAGGGACAGCAGAGAGGCGGCAGAGGGGTCAGCCTGCCTGCCATGCCCCTGAGCTGCCCGGCCAAGAGGATCCCACTCCCGGCACAGCCCCCCAGCATGGCCCTTATCGAGGTATGATTTGCACCTAAGAGAGTGCACATTTTAAGAGTGTCTTTTGACAAGTGTTGGCACCAGGCAAACATTGCCAGTCAAGATATGGAAGATTTCTAACCCCCCAAAAGTCCGTGCATCCCTTAGTCGTCATCCCTTGGCCTTCCCTGATCTCCAGCCCCAGGTAAACCTGTTCTCTTTCCCTGTACATTAGCTTTGCCTGTTCTAGGATTTCATATGAAAAGAACTGTACAATAAGTAATCTTTCGTGTCTGGCACTTTTCGCTCAGCAAGTTTTAAGGATCTGTTCGTGAGGCTGGGGGTATAACTCAGTGGTAGAGCATCTGCCTAGCATGTGTGAGGCCCTGGGTTCAATTCCCAGCACTGGGGGGAAAAACTGTTGGTGTTGCTGCACGTATCATTAATTCCTTCCTTTGTAGTGATAAATCACAATTTTACTCTACTTGAATGTTTTGGTCATTTCCAGTTTTGGGTTATTGTGAATATAGCTGCTTTGAGCATTCCAACACAAGCCTTTGTGTAGACATAGGTTTTCATTTTCCTTGGGTATCTGGGAGTAGGATTGCTGGGTCTTATGGTAAGAACCTCCAAAGTGTTTATTCTAAAGTAGCTCTACCATTTTTCAGTCCCACCAACAGAATAGGAGCGTTCCAGTTGTTTTGCATCGACACTTGGTGCCACGGGTCTTTATTGTTGGCCCGGCACCGCATTGACATCTTCATGATGACTGATGGGGAGCATTGTTTTTTATGTGCTAATGGGTGATTCATACATTTTCTTTTGTAATTCTGATACAAAGTGTTCAGAGACTGCATTTTGAGGAAACTTGCCTAAAACGCCTGCATGCATCCTTGCCAGGACAGAGCATTTTATAGTGATGGCTTAAATGAACAAACCTATGAGTTTCTCTTAACTTTGTAAAAAATTTCAAATTACAAAAGAGTTGAAACCACTGACAATGAATTCCCATGAGCCCTCTACCCAGATCTAAAAAGTATTAGTTTTGTCATACTTGATCTTTATTTATATGCATTGTGTACATATAAAAATTGTGTAAGTTGTTCATATTAAAAATAACAAATTCACTTTTGGTCCATAACCTGATTTCCCCCAGTTCTTCCACTATCTTTTTTTGTGGGGGGGGGGTTACTGGGAATTGAACTCAGAGGCATTCTACCTCTGAGCTACATCCCCAGACCTATTTTATTTCTTATTTGGAAACAGGGTTTCACTAGGTTGCTGAGAACCTCACTAAATTGCTGAGGCTGTCCTTGAACCTGCGATCCTCCAGTCTCAGCCTCCCAAGTACTAGGATTACAAGTGTGCACCACCACACCCGGCTCTTCCACTATCTTTTAAACAAGAACTCATTCAGAATGTAAGCACTGTTACTGGCTGTCTCTTTAATCTCTTTTGACCTAAAACTTAGAAACCTAAAACTTTGACCTAAAACTTTAGAAACCTAAAACTTAAACCCAGGGGAATTCTGCCTCCAAGCTATACCTCAAGCCCTTTTTATTTATTTATTTATTTTTTTTTTGCGGTACCGGGGATTGAACCCAGGGGCGTTCTTCCTCCGCACTACACCCCTGGCCCTATTTTTTTATACTTTATTTTGAAACCGGGTCTCTCAAAGTTGCGGAGGGTCTCACTAGGTAGAGAGAGAGAGAGAGAGAGAGAGAGCGCTGAGGCTGGCCATGAACCCAGATCCTCTGGTCTCCGCCTCCCAAAGTACTGGGATTACAAGCGTGCGCCACCACGCCCAGCTTATTTTTTATTTTGAATCAGGGTCTCACTAAGTTCCTGGGGGTGGCTTTGAACCTATAATCCTCCTGTCTTAGCCTCCCAAGTACTGGGATTACAGGTGTGTAACACCATGCCCTGTTGAACTTCACTTAGACTTTTGAAGAGACCAGGCCAGGTGTCTTGTAGAATGACACATAATCTGGATTTGCTTCATTCTCTGTCAACTGGAAGTTAAGTGTAGATTCAACACAAATACTTTTGATAGAATATTTTGTGATACTGGGTAGCTCATATTTTATCATTGAATAGATTTCACTGATTTCCGGTAACTTGTATATAAAATTTTCTGGGGAAAATACTTTTTCAGCAAACCCAAAATCCTAACTTGTATATTCACAATTTGGATAACTATAGGCTGAAACCCTGAAACCCCTAACCAGGGAGGGGCTCCAGTTTTACCTGCCGTCACAACTTCAAGGCACGTCCTGATCACAAGCCCAGCTGCATGACAGCTACATGACGTAACCCCTCCATGTCCTTGAGGGCCCCAACAAAGAAAACCCCAGGGGACACGCACCACAGGCTCAGCGCTCCCTCTGCCTCCACGTGGTCTTGCGGCCACAGTCTTGGGGCTCTCCCCACAGCCAGACTTGCCACCCCAGCACCAATGCAAATGCAAGTGCTTTCCTAAGAATAAAATCTGTAGGTTCCTTTACTCTTTGATCTGGAAATGTTTTTCCAACACTCGTCTCCGCAACCCTGAGCAGTGCAACACTCTTTCCGTCTCCACTGTCACAGCCACTGAGCTTGTCAGCGGCAGACACGATAATTCTGTGAATTCTTGGCTTCCATGGCGAAAAGAATTTCAACACGCGGCAGTCAGAGAAAAGACAGAGGTTTAATTCAAGTAAAGATACACATTCAGGGGAGACATCTTGAGAGTCTGAGAGCGCAGGCAGAGAGGCACAGGGAGAGGCATGAGAGCGGCTAGCAGAGACTCTCGGAGCTAATCTAGCCTTTTCTTATAGGGCCCACTAGAGAGGGGGTGATAGGGGCCCATGGCAGGAAGCAGAGTGCCATGGGATGGCGGTCTCTCCTCTTTGAAGCTTTAGGCCTATAATAGGGGAGGATTCCTTGGGCTAAGGAATCCCAGGGAGTGGAGACACAGAGCCAGGGAAGGTGGGTGCAGGGCAATCCTCTGGGACCTTCTTCCCAGGAAATTGAGGCTCTGACAAAAGGTGAGACTCTTTTTGGGGTCTAATCGCCTCAGGAATTTTAGATATGGAGCCAGCCCATTATGATTATTTTTTTTTTTTTTGTGGTGCTGGGGATTGAACCCAGGGGGGTTCTACCTCTGAGCTATACCCCTGGCCCTATTTTTTTTATACTTTATTTTGAAACCGGGTCTCACGAGGTTGCGGAGGGCCTCACTAAGTAGCTGAGGCTGGCCGCCAACCTGGATCCTCCAGTCTCCGCCTCGCAAGTACTGGGATTACAAGCGTGCGCCCAGCCCATTATGATTTAAAGATATGGGCCTTGCTTTTGCCTAACAGCAAACAAGCTCTGTAAAAATGAAACTAAAGCCAGGCGCGGTGGCGCATGCTTGTCCCACCCAGTACTTGGGAGGCTGAGACAGGAGAATCGCAGGTTCGCAGCCAGCCTCAGCTACTTAGTGAGGCTGCCAGCAACTTAGTGAGACCCTGTTTCAAAATAAAGAATAAAAAATAGGACTGGGGGTATAGCTCAGAAGTAGAATGCCCCTGGGTTCCATCCCCATACTGCAAAAAATAAATAAATAAATGAAATGAAAGATTATGAAGATTTTTTATTTTCCTTTCCTTCCAAATTCGTCTCCTTTCTACCTAAAATTTTTATCTCTTCTATTCTATCTCAAGCTGACTTGCTTTAGATCTTCTGCCACAGTGGAGTTTCCAAACCCATGAAGCAAGTCTTTAGGGTCTGGACTGTGAAGACACTACAGTTAATGAAGCGGCCTGTTGGCCCTGCCCCAGGAGAGGCCGGCTCTGGACCCAGCCAGGTGGGAGAGCCACAGGCACGGCAGGGAGGCTCACTGGGGAGTCTCATGGTTCTGCCCCTCCCACACCCTCCCTCTGGCCTGAGCCTGCACTGCCCACCCCACGTGGCTCCCTCCCTTTGTGTCTCTTTACACATAGAAGTAATTCTACAAATAAAATGCTAAATGGAAGAGTTTCACAGAGAAAGAATCGCATGTGTAATATTCCAAACTACTTAAACACTCCTGGAAAAGTGAAAGAGACAATTGTGGAAGTTTACTGTTAATGCTGAATTTAGACCACATTTCAAAAACGTCAGGTAAGTGATTGTGAGATGCATATAAATTGGGGGATCATTATAATTCTATTTTGATTTACTACTTCACCAAAATAAACTAGTAAGATAAATATTGCTGCTCGTGCCCACCAATTGACTAATGTGACCCAAATAGAAATAAAATATTGGTTGAGGACGAGATGCCAAGATTAAACCAGATTAGTGACAGAATCTCAGTGTACTGTTTCGATATAATTAAAGCGATGATTTAATGTGTTTGTAGCTCAGAATCGTCGTAAGAGGTTTTTTTGTAATAACGCAGAAATGAATACACACTCATCCCAGCTGCAGAGGAATAAAAGGTTGTAATATTTTTGAGTTCTCTTGGCAGAGCCATTCATTCTCATCAATCTCCCGATCTGCGGGGGGACAGAAGGGTGTTTTTCTTCTGATCATTCACAGCCATTATTTAATGGAGGGGAGCAGCCACAGTCTTCATTAATATATTAACCTATGGCTCAAAAAGGCCTTGCAGTAAACCAACTGACAAGTCCTCGTGACAGGTTTATGTCATAGGGCTTGGGGACATTAGCTGAAGCAGGCCTAGCCAGCGGAGGAGTCACCGGAGGAGTAGCCCAGCACCCCAGCTCAAGGGACGACTGCAGCACTGTTCCAGAGCAGCCGCTAACAACGGAGGTGACTCAGTCGAGGGTGGTGGCGCGCGCCTGTGATCCCAGCTGCTCAGGAGGCAGAGGCAGGAGAAGCGCAAGTTAGAGGCCAGCCTGTGCAACTTAACTAGACCTGGTCTCGAAATAAAAAGTAGGACCATATAGTGGAGTATTTCTTAGCTTCAAATATAGTAGTTTTGAATGTCAAAATGGAACAGGTGCTAATAGATATGTTTATATGAAAAAATAGGAGAGTGTAATAAGCTCCGTTTGCCCTGTGTTTGGGCAGGAAGGGGTCACCAGGCTGACTCCTGGCCTGATCACCCCAAAGCAGGTCCTGCCAAATGATGTCCCCAGAGACACAGAGCACAGCTTCTTAATGCCTCTAGCTCGAAGACGGAGTCTCGAAGAGACATGAATCTAGCCGTAGAGCACACTTCCGTGCACCCTGCTTGCTTCTGAACTACTCACTGCGGGGCTCTCATGTTATAAGCGCAAAGAAACTAACTGCAGGAGGCCGTTGACCTCACTCCCCTGCACCAGAGCAGCTGCACAGAGCAGTCCCCAGGAGGGGCCACAGGAAGCCCGGCCACCAGCTGCCCAATCAGGACCCTCCGCGCCTTCGCTGGCCTGCACAGGTGGCTCTTCGAACCTCACTCTCGCCCTGGAGCACTCTCTGGGCCCACCCTAAGTCCCTGTCCTTCTGCCTACTCCTGCTGCAGCACAGTATGCGCGCTACTTTCAAATAACATGGAAATGTTAACTGAAATGTTTCACACGTTAAGAACCCAGCATGGGCCGGGCCTGGCGGCACACGCCTGCAATCTCAGTACTTGGGAGGCTGAGACAGGAGGATCACAGATTTGAGGTCAACCTCAGCAACTTAGCGAGACCCTGTTTCAAAAAAAAAATAGGGCTGGAGGTGTAGCTTGGAGGTAGAACAGCCCTGGATTTAATCCCCAGTACCACAAACAAGCAAAACCCAGCATGGTTCTTGTTTCCATGAATGGCAGGAGAACGGCACCCCCCACCCCTCCACACACCTTGTGTTCCTGTCAGGACTGTTCAGCGCCCATCCTGAGGATGAGTTCCTCGGGAGTAGAGCAGCATCGGCCAGGATGCTTCCCCCTCCGACAAAGGACAGGCCCCTGGCCCGCGTGGCCTCGGCTCCTGGCAGGTTCTCACACATGCTAGCCTCGCACGGAACGCCCCTCCCTAAATGGCTTGTCGCCACTGTCCCTCGGCTTTAGGGGAACCCAGAGGAGGAAGACCAATATGAGCACTGTCTCTCAGTGAGGCTGTCTCTGCCACCCAGCCCTCCCGCCTCTGGGGTCCATCTACCTCTGTGGAGCCTGCCATGGACACACAGTGTGTTCTATTGACCTCCTTGATCGCTGGCTACCCCTCAACAGGAAGTTCCACGAGGGCAGAGGCGTGAGTCAGGGTCCACAGAGGAAGCAGAGGGGATACTCACATCGGGGCAGTCTCCCAAGATGTGGGCAGAGGTAGCGCAGCTCAGGGATGGGCCAGGAGCCCTAGGTCTCGAGCCATCTCAGCTCGCCCACCAAGCCTCGGAGTGTGAGTTCTCCAACTAGAAGGGAGTCTGTGGGCGGACGGCCAGAGATGGCCGACATCTACACACTGCTCAAGAAAGAAGCGCATCCACCATGGCTCCACTTGGCTGTGCAGCGAGCGTTATGTTTTCAGTAGGCTTTTTACCTTGAGATAATTGCACATTCACGCTCAGCTGCAAGGAATGACACAGAGGTGTGCCACGAACCTTTACCCTTGGCCCTGTTTCTTCCAATTTAATATCTTGCAGGATTAGAGTACAACATCACAGCCAGGGTATCGACCTTGGAACAGTCAATGCCGAAACATTTCCATCACCTCCAGCACCACCTGCTGCCTCACAGCCACATCCCTCCTTCCATCGCACCTCTCTTGAAGCCCTGGCGACCATTACTCTGTTCTCTACTTGTGTGACTGTGACTTCATGAAGGGTATATAAATGGAATCGTGCAGTACGTAACTTTATGGAACTGGCCTTTTTTGCTCAGTACAAATCTCTAGCAATTTATCCAGGTTGTTGCATATGTCAGTGGTTTGTTTCTTTTTATTGCTGTGTACTATTCCACAGTATGGATATACCACAGTTTAATCATTCATCCACGGAAAGATGTATGGGTTATTTTCAGTTTGTGGCTGTTATGGATAAAGCTGCTATAAATATTTCTACCTATGTGCAGGTATTTATGTGTACACAGTCATCATGTATCTGGGAGAAATGTCCAGTGGTGCTATTGCTGGGTCCTATGGTAATTACACGTTGGGTTATTTTTTGTGTGTGTGGAACTGGGGATGGAATTCAGGGGCATTCTACCTCCAAGCTATACCCCCAGCCCTATTTTTTATTCTTTATTTTGAAACAGGGTCTCACTATGTTGAGGAGGGCCTCACTAAGTAGCTGAGGCTGGCCATGAACCTGTGATCCTCCTCCCAAGTACTGGGATTACAAGCGTGCGCCACCACGCCCAGCTATACGTTGGTTTTTAAAGGGAGTGCTGAACTGTTTTGCAGAGGGGCTGTACCCTTTTATGAGTAGTGGACAGGGCATTGCATTCTACTTCCTGGCTGGTTTTTGGTCTAGTTGTTCTATCAAGTGTTGAAAGAGGAGTGTTGCTGTGCTGACTGTAATTGTGGGTGGTTCAATCCTCCTTTCAGTTCTACCAGTTTTTGCTTCACGTATCTTGCAAATCTGTTATTTAATGCACACATAGGATTGCTATGTCTTCTTGGTGAATTGGTCCTTTTATCAATACATAATGTGCCTCTTTGCTCTAAAGTCTACTTTATTGCATATTAATATAGCCACTCCTGCTTTCCTCTGATTAATATTGTAGTATGCACATTTTTATATCCATTTTCTTCCAAACTGTCCATATTGTGAAAGAGGAAGTAAATTCCTTGTACAGCATATGGTTGGGTCAGATTTTTTAAAGTGACTCTTTCAACTCCTTCTGCATCCCCAGTTGCCCCCAGCACCTGAAAACATGCACCAATCATAACCCAGGTACTGCATGAGGCTCAGGACTGCCGGGTTCAGGAGTTTGGGGAACACTGGGTGGGAGGAAGATGCTCCCTCCTGCCTCAGCCACGTGTGTGCCAGGATTTCAGTGGCCCTGGACCTCAGGGGCAGGTCAGCAGTCAGTAGACGATGGATGAGCCTTCGCGCCAGGGCAGAAATGTGAGCGGGCATCGAGTACCTTTCCTGTAGCACCTGCTCCCTGACCTGCTTCACGGTGGTGGCGTTGAACAGGAGGCGGCCTATGAGCATAACACAGAGGAGCACACACAGGCTCCAGATGTCCACCTCGGGCCATACTCGTGGTCCTGGAGGATCTCTGGGGCGCAGTAGTGGGCAGTGCCGCAGAACAACCTCAGCTTCTCCCCGGCAGAGAAGCGGCTGCTCAGCCCAAAGTCGATGGCTTTGACGTTCCCCTCCGCGTCCAGGAGGATGTTCTCCGGCTTCAGGTCGCGGTCACGATGCCTTCTCGTGGCAGTAGTGCACCGCGCTCACCACCTGCCTGAACACCCTCCGGCCTCCTCCTCCTCCATGCCAGCCGACTCCCAGATGCGGCGCAGCGCGGCCCCCGCTCACGTGCTCCATCACCAGTGGACGTAGTCGGCCGTGTCTGTGAGCTCAAACAGCTGATGACGTTCAGGTCCTCCACTGTCCTCATGATGTCCATCTCGAACCCAGTGAAGGGGTTGTCGCCAAATATAGACATGACCTTCATGGCCACCTCGGTCCCGGTGAGGATATGGCGGGCCAGTCTGACCCGGGCAAAAGTGCCCTTGCCGACGTCCCTCAGGACCACGTCATTGTCCCTGAGGCTGTCCTCGCAGGGAGAGCTGGCCGAGGCCTGGCCTCTCTACTCTCTCTCCTAGCACTGTTCATCGAAAGCCGCAGTAGCAACTAACGATGCAGCTAAGAAAACAAAACAACAACAAACCAACAAACAAGGTACAGCAAAACAACAAACACAAACAAACAAACGCAGACACAAAACAACAAAGCCAAAGCCCAAACCAACAAACCAGACCCAAATTCACCAAACTGCCAAACCCATAACTACCTTGGAGTCCAACTGGTCACCACCAAGAGCTCCCTGTACTAGTGGACAAAGCAGCCACTATAAAGCCAGGGCCTTATAGAGCCGCTGCTGGAGACTCCATCACAAAGGCTCCTGTGAGGTCACATGGCGGGTCACGGCTGGGTGTGGCCCACTGGGTCACTGTGGGAGCTCCTGTACTAGTGGACAGAAGCAGCCATGTCCGGGCCTTATATACCTGCTGCTGGAGACTCTGTCACCAGGGCTCCTGTGAGGTCACATGGCGGGTCATGGCTGGGTGTGCCCTCTCACTTTTGGGCCTCCAGGACTTTCCCACTTTAATCAGAGGAATAAGAAGGAGTCTAGAAGCTTTTAGATTCAGTGGGTTATGGAGGCTGATGTTTATTTGTTTAGAAATTAAAATTTGTAGGATGCTTCCATTTTTTTATTTCTACTCAAAAAATCTAATAGTTTTTTACTTTTAAAGACCTCATATCTACACTCAAGGTATTCAATTTATTTTTCTTTCAACTTGAAATGATTGGTGTGGAAAGAATGGTAGCACGTCACTCACATCATGACAACCAAGCACTCTGTTCCCTAAGACACCGTAGGACATGTTACTAGCACCTATGGGACTGAGAGAAAGGGAGCGTTCATCCTGATTGCCCTGCAAGGTCCTACTCACATTTCTATTTAATTATTTTAAACTTTATTGGTGTGTTGTAATTATACATCGCAGTGAGGTTCAAAGTGATACACACAGTGCTCGGTGAATTTCCTTCAGCATCCCTCCCTGCTCCCCTCCCCCCTCCCAGTACACGGTAGTGAGATTGGTAGAGATGCCTTCATATATCGACACAGCACTATTTGAACTGCTTCCTTCCTCGATTCTCCTTTTCCCCTCCCACAATCCCTTCCAGTATTCTACTCGTCTCTCTCTTCACTTCCATGAAGTCTATTTTGTTTCCTATTTTCTCTCTGGCTTCCACATATGAGAGAAAATGTATGACCCTTGACCTTCTGAGACTGGCTGATCTCACTTAGCATAATAATCTCTAGTTCCATCCTTTTTCCTGCAAATGACATAATTCTGTTCTTCTTATGGTGGAATAAAACTCCACTGTGTGCAGATACCACATTTTCTTTTTGCATTCATCTGTTGATGGACACCTAAGTTGGTTCCTTATTTGGGTATTGTGAATTGTGCTGCTATACGCATGGGCATGCACCTCTCACTACAGTATTCTGACCTTAATTCTTTTGGAAAGATACCGAGGAGTGGTATAGCTGGGTACCATTCCTAGTCTTTTGAGGTACCTCCATCCTAATTTACAATTCCACCAGCAATGTCTAAGAGTTCCTGTTTCCCCGCATCCTTCCCAGCATTTATTCTTGTCTGTACTGATGATTCCCATTCTAACTCACGTTAGATGGAATTTCAGCGTAGTTTAGATTTGCATCTCCCCAACTGATAATGATGTTGAACATTTTTCATAAATTTGTTGAGCATTTGTTTTTCTGCTTTTGAGAAAAGTCTATACGGTTGAATTGTTCATTTTTAATTGGGTTATTTATTTATTTATTTACTTACTAATTTTCATGGTGCTGGGGATTGAACCCAGGGGCATTCTACCTCTGAGCTACACTCCCAGCCCTATTTTTTATTTTTTAGTATGAAACAGGGTCTCACTAAGTTGTGGAGGCCTGGCTAAGTTGCTGAGGCTGGCCATGAACCTGTGATCCTCCTGTCTCAGCCTCCTGAGTACTGG